>QRFJ01005105.1:0-33168 GCA_006176705.1 Cocos nucifera | reverse complement strand
TAGAATCTTTGACTCTCTATAGGAAAATGTCTGCGTCCAACCCATTGGCACGTATCCTGGACACACATAGACTGACTGGACCCAATTATAAAGATTGGCTCAGGAACTACAAAATTATTTTGGTTTTCAGAGAAGTTAACCCATGTTTTGGACCAGGACCCTCCCACCTTACCAGCCCGTCCATCCACTGAACAGAGAGCGTCTCTGAAAAAATGGATAGACGAAGATAATAAGGCCAGATATTACATGTTGGGCTCGATGTCTGATGAGCTCCAGCGCCAACATGAAGATATCGGGACTGCTCGCCAAATGTTGGCTCACCTCAGGAGATGTTTGGTGAACAGAGTCGCGCAGCCAAATATCAAGTCACGAAAATGACTTTTTAAGGCTAAGATGCGTGATGGGCAGTCAGTCCAAGATCACTGTCTGACATGATGATCAAGGACATGGAAGAGCTTGAGAAGCTCGGTGTGAAGTTGGACTTGGATCTGCAGAACGATATTATTCTGCAATCCTTGACTGATGCATATGGGCAATTCATCATGAATTACCACATGCATAAACTTCAAAATTCCTTGGCCGAATTAATGAATATGCTGGTTACCGCTGAGCTTTCTATGAAAGGTTCTAAAGGCTCAGTTCTTGCTATGGAACGGACTTCTTCCAAAAGAAAGTCTTATGGAAAGAAAAAGAAGTCTGTGAAAAAGCAAAAGGTGGAAGGATCAAAGAAGAAGAAGGCAGAAGCCGAAGAAAAGGCCGATGTCAAAGGAAAGTGTTTCCATTGCAACAGCGACGGCCATTGGAAGCGGAACTGCCCTACTTACCTGGCCACCCTGAAGAACAAGAAGGAAGGTCCTTCTGGAGGTATGCTCGTTATTGAGTCTAACCTTACGGTTTCTTCTGCATCCAGTTGGGTGCTTGACTCTGGTTCTAGTGCTCATCTGTGCACTTTCATGCAGGGTCTTGAGGATAGCAGGAGGCTGAGGGATGGAGACATGATCCTACGCATCGGTAATGGAGCAAGAGTTGCTGCAGTAGCCGTGGGAACATACCCTCTTCGATTACCATCTGGTTTAGACTTAGTTTTGAAAGACTGTTATTATGTGCCTGCAGCTAGCAGGAATTTGATTTCTGTTTCATGCTTAGCACAAGAAGGTTATGTGATTACCTTCTTTAAGGACCATTGTAACATTCTTTATGAAAGAAATAAAATTGCAAATGGTTTCCTTATTAATGGTCTTTATCAGCTACATATTGATGTACCTGTTCTAACTATCGAGCAAAACGTGAATGCCAAACGACCTAGGGATAGTCCAAACGACAGATATCTATGGCACCTGAGATTAGGTCATATAGCAGAAGATAGGATCAACAAATTGGAGAAAAATGGGCTATTGAGTCCATTGACTTTCCGAGTCATATCCAACTTGTGAATCTTGTCTTCAAGGCAAAATGACTAAACTCCCTTTTGTTGGACATGGGGAGAGGGCCACAGATCTCCTTGCCCTAGTACATACTGATGTGTGCGGCCCATTTGATGTGCCGGCTAGAGGCAATTTTGTCTACTTCATTACCTTTACCGATGATCTGTCTAGGTATGGGTATGTGTATCTTATGAGACACAAGTCTGAAGCTTTTGAAAAGTTCAAAGAATTCAGACATGAAGTAGAAAAACAAACTGAAAAACCCATTAAGGTTCTTCGATCAGATCGAGGAGGTGAATACCTTAGCCGGGAATTCCTAGACTATCTCAAGGAAAATGGCATAGTCTCTCAATGGACTCCACCAGGAACACCTCAACTCAACGGGGTTTCAGAATGGAGAAATCGGACTCTATTGGATATGGTCCGATCCATGATGAGCTTCACAGACCTCCCTGATTTTCTTTGGGGACATTCATTGTTAACTTCAATTTATCTACTGAATAGGGTTCCCTCTAAAACCGTTCCTACCACACCGTATGAGATATGGCACGGTAAGAAACCAAGTCTGAGTCATCTCAGAATTTGGGGTTGTCCGGCTCATGTCAAAAGACAACAAGCGGACAAGTTAGAGTTTAGGTCCTTCAGAGCTCGATTCATAGGATATCCTAAAGAGTCATTAGGATACTATTTCTACATTCCAGAAGACCACAATGTGATTGTGAGTCGACATGCCATCTTTCTTGAAAAATAGTTTATTCAAGATAGCGGCATTGGAAAGCAGATTAAGCTTGATGAGAAAGTCTCACAACGAGCTAAGGACCAATTGGAACCAAATCAGGTTGAGCCAATAAGAACACTACCTCCTCCACCTCGTAGATCGGAAAAGAGTTTTCCATCCCCCTGAAAGATACTTAGGTATTATTTCAGAGGAAAGTAGAGGAAAATGTTCCTCATAGGTAATGGTGCTCATGGTGATGATCCCAAAACCTACAACGAGGCGATATCAGATATCGACTCCGAGAAATGGCTAGAGGCAATGCAGTCAGAAATTGACTCGATGCACTCAAACCAAGTCTGGACCTTGGTAGATCCACCAGAAGGTATAGTACCTATTGGGTGTAAATGGATCTTCAAGAGAAAGATTGGTGCAGATGGGAAATGTGGAGACATTCAAGGCTAGACTAGTGGCAAAAGGTTATAGTCAACGCGAAGGCATTGACTATCAGGATACCTTTTTCCCAGTAGCTATGCTAAAATCCATCCGCACATTGCTTGCCTGTTGCAGCCTATTTCGATTATGAAATATGGCAAATGGACGTGAAAACGGCATTCCTTAAATGGATATCTTGAGGAAGATATCTATATGGAACAGCCGCTAGGTTTCACATCCAGTGATACTGATCACAAGGTTTGCAAGCTGCAAAGGTCCATATATGGACTTAAGCAAGCATCTCGGAGCTGGAACACTCGTTTCAATGATGTGATCAAAAAGTTTGGTTTCATCAAAAATGAAGAGGAACCATGTGTTTTCAAAAAGGGTCAGTGGGAGCGCTGTTGTCTTCCTCGTATTGTACGTGGATGACATCCTCCTTATTGGGAATGATATTCCCATGTTGACATCAGTCAAATGTGGTTGTCCAAGGAATTCTCCATGAAAGACCTAGGTGAAGCATCCTTTATTCTAGGAATTAAGGTCTATAGGGATAGACCGAATAGGATGCTAGGACTTTCACAGAAGATGTACATAGAGGAAGTACTAAAGAGGTTTAGTATGGAAAACTCTAAGAGGGGATTAATACCCTTCAGACATGGTATTCATCTTTCCAAGAAGATGTGCCCCAGCACACCTGAGGAAATAGAACGCATGAGCAAGATCCCTTATGCTTCTGCAATAGGGAGCCTCATGTATGCCATGCTATGTACACGACCTGATATAGCCCATGCTGTGAGTGTCACAAGCAGATATCAGTCAAATCCAGGTGAAGAACACTGGACTTCTGTGAAATGTATCCTTAAGTACTTGAGAAGAACTAAGGATATGATGTTGGTCTTTGGTAATGGAGAACTCCAAGTCCAGGGATACACAGACTCGGATTTCATGTCCGATATAGATGATCGAAAGTCGACATCTGGAGTCTGTTTGTGTGCAATGGTGGTGCTGTCAGCTGGAAGAGTTCCAAGCAAACTGTGATAGCAGATTCCACCATGGAAGCAGAATATATCGCTGCATCAGAGGCTGCGAAGGAAGCATTCTGGTACAAGAAGTTTGCTGCAGAAATTGGAGTAATGCCATCAGATGCCATTCCTCTATACTGCGACAACAATGGCGCCATAGCCCTTGCTAAGGAGCCGAGGTCTCACCAGAAATCCAAGCACATTGAGCGGCGATACCACCTCATCCGCGATTACCTCGAGAAGGGTTACGTCGAGGTCAAGAGAGTCAACTCCACAGATAATGTGGCAGACCCACTTACAAAGCCGTTGGGCCAGCAGAAGATCGAAGCCCACCTTGAGAAGATGGGACTTAGACTTGTAGCCAATTGGCTTTAGGACAAGTGGGAGATTGTTAGATATATGTGCCCTAGAAGCCAGAATTGGCTGACACTTGTAATACACTTCTAGGGGCAAAATTATAATTTTGACAGCACTTATGTGCTGCTTGGGAAATGTTAGATATATGTGCCCTAGAAGCCAGAATTGGCTGACACTTGTAATACACTTCTAGGGGCAAAATTATAATTTTGACTATAATTAATAAAATGGGTTATTTTCTATCACATATGTGTATTTAGTGTCTGTGATACATCCTTTGAGTTAATGGTAATGATAATTCATATTTTCAAGAGTTGAAAATTTAAGACATGAATAATCATTATTAACTCATAAACAGCTCCCGACCATAGGATCATCACGAGGATGGTGATTGATCCGGAAGGTTGGTGTACGATCGCTTCTCTTTAGTAGATGAGTCTTGAGTCTACGGTGTGGAGACACCGGAGCGAGAGTACAGGTACTCGTTAGAGAACGAGGGCACTGAGCGTGACCACCTCGAGTAGTCATTAGGGAAGTCTACCTTCTCGTCAATGACTGACTCGATGCTGCAGTAGTGTGTCTGGTTCTTTGACCTGAGATGCATCGGCAGTTCACCTTGAGGGTGTTATAGTTTGACTACACCATTACTCGGTCTCCTAGCCATATGGAACCCTGAGGTGTATGTTGGCTATAGACATGTTCATTGTAGGAACTGGATTGCATCAAGATGGGATCTATCTACCTCGGTGGTAGAGGAGCAGCCCTATGATGATCATGAGAATCAAGTCCAGAAGCCCATGGCCATGGCAGAGTGAAATAATAGAAAGAGTTTCTATTTAGATTTTCACATTGGACTCGAATCGAATGATTACATCATATGACAGAGACTAGGGTTTGACGAGTTCACCTTAACCCTAATCTGATCGGGGCTCAAGATAGAAGAACTTAATCACACAGGTAGCTGCACCAAGAGGTTCGCATTCAGCTCTGATGGGTTGCCACCATATACTGCTAGGTGTCACTGGTGGATTTTGGGAGCAATTAGAATGATTTAGATGATCGATCATTCTAGCTGTTCGAATCAGAAGAGTTCTGATCCATCGAAAGGAGTTTCGATGATGTCTATGATAGAGATCATGACATATCCCATTACCATACAGAACTGAACCTAACTGGGTCACACAAACAAGGGTTTGAATCTGGTGATCATCAATTGAACTGATCTAGTTCAATTGATCTGAAATGAGATTCAATTAGGTTCAAGGAAATCGTGCTAGCACTCGATTGAACCTAACGTTCTTCTTTTACTATCATAAATAAGTTGTCCTGACTGAGCCAAAGGAGTTTGTGCTCAATCAGAGGCCTTCATATGGTCTGACTGGAGGTTGTCCAAGTCAGAATAGGTTGTCTTATTTGTAAGACATTACCTGCCATTTTTGGTCACCTGCCATTTCTTGTTCTTTGACTTTGGTCAAAAGTCTACCTTTGACTGGTCAAACGTTGACCATTGACCCTTTGACTTTTGACCACATGTCATGCACCTATTGGAGAGCTGGTGGGGGCCTGTCCCCCTGCCAGAACCTGGCAAGGAGAAGGGCGCACGCCAAGGGTGGCGTGAGCCCAAGTTAGGAGGCGCCTAGGAGTCCTTGTTGGACAAGGACTCCACCTCCCTTTTGGATTCCAATTCAGAGTTCTACTAAGAATCCAGTTTGACTGGTCTTAGGCACCCTCTAAGGAGGAATCCAGGGGTCTCTATTCCAACCAATCAGATTTAGATCTGATTTCACAAAGGGTTGTGATTGGTTGGAGAGGAAGAGGAGTTGGATCACAAGAGGTCTATAAATAAGACCCTGCGCCCAACTCCCTAAATCTAAGTGAATTAAATGAGAATTTCCCATGCCCCAAGGCTGCCTCTCCCCTCCTTCTCCATGCCATAGTCTCTTCTCCCCTTGCTCTCCACGTCCAAAAGTGTTTTGGATTTAGGTTGGTGCGATTCAGATCAAGGAAAGGCGATCAAAAGCAAGAAGGCTGCGCTGCTGCAAAAGGACGACTGCAGATCTTCAAAAGAGTTTTGAAGATCCTCCAGATCAGATCCAGATCTGATTTTTGGAGGTGTGATAGAGAAGAAGAGGATCTCTCCAGATCCAACCCGAGTGGATACCGGTAGAGGCCAGGCGCTTGCGTGGCTAAGATCCAGAACCTTCCGCTGCAATCAGGATCATCTACAGGGTAATAGGATTACCCAAATCAGGTAAATTAAATTTGATTTAATTTATCTTTTATTTTATTTATTAAAATAATAAGAATCAGATCTGAAACATATATCAAGATCTGATTGAGATAAAAATTTTTGAAATATATCTCTTGATCTAATCAGATCTGGACGAACCTGGATCGGGAAATCAGGATTTCCCTTCCTGGTCAAAAAAACCTGGCTGATAGCCATCTGAGGTGTATGTTGGCTATAGCATGTTCATTGTAGGAACTGGATTGCATCAAGATAGAATCTATCTACCTCGGTGGTAGAGGAGCAGCTCTATGATAATCATGAGAATCATGTCCAGAAGCCATGGCCATGGCAGAGTGAAATAATAGAAAGAGTTTCTATTTATCTTTTCACATCGGATCTGAATCGAATGATTACATCATATGACAGAGACTGGGATTTGATGAGTTCACCTAAACCCTAATCTGATCGGGGCTCAAGATAGAAGAACTTAATCACACAGGTAGCTGCACCAAGAGGTTCGCATTCAGCTCTAATGGATTGCCACCATATACTGCTAGGTGTCACTGATGGATTTTGGGAGCAATTAGAATGATTTAGATGATCGATCATTCTAGCTGTTCGAATCAGAAGAGTTCTGATCCATCGAAAGGAGTTTCAATGATGTCGATGATAGAGATCATGACATATCCCATTACCATACAGAACTTAATTTTACTGGGTCACACAAACAAGGGTTTGAATCTGGTGATCATCAATTGAACTGATCCAGTTCAATTGATCTGAATGAGATTCAATTAGGTTCAAGAAAATCGTGCTAGCACTCAATTGAACCTAACGTTCTTCTTTTACTATCATAAATAGTTGTCCTTACTGAGCCAAAGGAGTTTATGCTCATTCTGAGGCCTTCACTTGATTTGACTGGAGCCTATCTAGGTCAGAAAAGGGTTATCTTATTTTGTAAGACAATACCTGCCATTTTTGGTCACCTACCATTTCTAGTCCTTTGACTATGGTCAAAAGTTGACTTTTGACTGGTCAAATGTTGACCATTGATACTTTGACTTCTGTTCACATATCATGTACCTATTGGAGAGCTGGTGGAGGCTTGTCCTTCTATCAGAACCTGGCAAAGAGGAGGGCGCACGCCACCCTTGGCATGTGCCCAAGCTGGAGGCGCCCAGGAGTCCCTATCGGATAGGGACTCTATCTCCTTTTTGGACTCCGATTAGACTTCTCCTAAGAACTAAGTTTGACTGGTCTTAGGCACCGCCTAAGGAGGAATCCAAGGAACTCTATTCCCACCAATCATATTTAGATCTGATTTCACAAAGGGATGTGACTGGTTGGGAAGAAGAGGAGTTGGATCATGCATAGTCTATAAATAAGACCCTGCGCCTAACTCAAGGAGAATAAGAAATCAATTGAAAATCCCATGCCCCAAGGCTACCTCTCCTCTCATCCTCCATGCCAAGTCCATCTTCTCCCTCTCCTCTCCATGCCCAAAGGAGTTTTGGGATCCAAGTTGGTGCAATCTAGACAAGAGAAAGGCGATAGAAAGCTAGAAGGCTACGCTGCTGCAAAGGACAACTGCTAATCTTCAAAAGGTATTTTGAAGATCCTCTAAATCAAATCTAGATCTGATTTTTGAAGATGTGATAGAGAAGAAGAGAATCTCTAGATCCAACTAGAGTGGATACCGATAGAGGCCAGGCACTTGCATGGCTAGATCCAGAACCTTTCGCTGCATACAGGATCATCAATGGATAATAGGATTACCCTACATCAAGGTAAATTAAATATGATTTAATTTATCTATATTTTATTTTTATTATTAGAATAATAAAAATTAGATCTGAAACATCCCAGATCTGATCTAGATCAAAGAGAAAAATATTTTAAAATATATCTCTTAATTCGATCAGATCTGAACGAACCTGGTCCCTAAAATCAGGATTTTTCTTCAAAAAGTTGGGCCTTCTGATTAGTGCGAGTCAGGCAAGGAAAGGCTGACGAAAAAGGAAGAAGGCAGCACTACTATAGAGATGATGGGTGATCTTCAGAAGGTGTTTTGAAGATCCTCCAAATTAGATCCATATCTAATTTTTGAAGAAAAAAAGAGAAGGAGAAGATCTCTAGATCCAGCCCGAGTGGATATCGGTAGAGGCCAGGCACTTGAATGGCTAGATCCAGAACCTCAGAGCTTCCACGGGATCATCAATAGATAATTAGATTACCTAAGATCAAGATAAAAATTAATTGAAAATTAATTTAGTTTTATTTTCTTAATTATCAGATTATAAATCAGATCTGAAAAGTGTCAGATCTGATCTGGATATGAGAGGAGAATTTTTGAAATATACCTCTCGATCCAATCAGATCTGAACGAACTTGATCCAGAAAATCAGAATTTCCCTTCAGTAGATTCATCGAACGAAAATCTGCTCAAAGTGCTAGCTTCTCATGGATCCCTCCTGATGGTTAATCAAATACATGTTCTTCGGATCTCTAGGACAATCCAAGAGATGAAGAACATGAGGAGGAATGAGGGAGAAATCCAACCCTTGGATCTCCTATAAATCAAAAAATAAAAGGATATGAAATAAACCCTAGGAGAAGATAAATCTTCTTCTTTAGAATGTCAACGGTTGATACTCTGAAAATATCTATTATTCTAGGTTCAGAGGACACCTTCTCCTTGAAGGAAAAACCCTATTTCCTGGATCAAGTTCATTTAGATCTGATTGGATCAAGAGGGATATTTTAAAAAAAAAAAATTCTTAGATCTAAATCAAATCTATGACTCTTCAGATCTAATCTTATTAATTTGATAAAATAAAATAAAAATAAATTAAATCTAATTTAATTGTACCTATATTTTGGGTAATCCAATTATCCTATGGTGATCCCGATGTTTGCGTGAGGTTCTGGATGTAGCCACGCAAGCGCCTGGCCTCTACCAGTATCCACTCAGACAAGATTTGGAGATCTTCTCCTTCTCAATCTATGCTCCAAAAATCAGATCTAGATCTAACCTTGAAGATCTTCAAAATGGCTTTTGAAGATCAGTCATTGTCTCTTGCAGCAGTGCTGCTTCTTCCTTTCTTGTCGTCTTTCTCTTGCTTGGATCACACCAAACTCGAGCCCAAAAACTCTTGGACGTGGATAGAAGAGAGAGGACCTAAAGGTAGCATGAAGAAGGAGGGAGAGAAGCTTTGTGGCATGGGCAAAGGGCAGAAGCTCTCGATTCTAGGCACAGACAGGGTTTATATAGACCCTACTGCGCCATGCAGTGCCACATCATCTCGGCCAATCATGGCTCTTTATGCAATCAAATCTAAATCTGATTGATGGGATGATATCATCTAATCCAATCAGATTAGATTCCCTCATAAACCTCCTTAGGTGGCACC
Organism: Cocos nucifera; assembly: GCA_006176705.1. Lineage (NCBI taxonomy): Eukaryota > Viridiplantae > Streptophyta > Magnoliopsida > Arecales > Arecaceae > Cocos > Cocos nucifera. The sequence continues at coordinate 23,572 of QRFJ01005105.1, read as the reverse complement.
AAGATTGGTCAAACAAGACTCCTTGGTGCCACCTAATTTGAAATCATGAAGCAACCTAGAGTCCCATCTATATGGGACTCCAGGCGTGATCCTCATGGGGCAATGCCTCCCTAGGCATGCACCCCCTTTCTTTCTACTTTTTAGTAGGGAGACAAAGTTGCATGTTCTCTTCTATGAGTGCATGATACATGGGCAGATGTCTAAGTGTCAAAGGTCAACATTTGACCAAAGTCTAAAGATAAGATTTAGCAAGTGATGGAAAATGGCAGGTATTTTCTCAAATTTATCTAATAAATTAAGATAACCCTTTTCTGATCTGACCAAGCTTTAGTCAGACCAAGTAAAGGTTCTTGAGTGAGTCCAAACACATTTGGCTCAGTCAAGATAAGTTTTAATGATTATTGAAGGAGAACATTAGGCTCAATCGTGTGCTAGCACGATTTTCTTGAACCTAATTGAATCTTATTCAAATCAACTGAACTGGGTTAGTTCAATTGATGATATTCAGATCCAAACCTTTATTTGTGTGATCTAGTTAGGTTCAATTATGTATGGTAATGGGATATGTCGTGATCTCTATCATCGACATCATTGAAATACCTTCTGATGGATCAGAACTTTTTTAATTCAGACGACTAGTATAATCGATCATCCAAATCATTCTAATTGCTCCCAAAATCGACCAGTGACACCTAGCAGCATATGGTGGCAACCCATTAGAATTAAAAATAAACCTCTCGATGTAGTTATCTGTGTGATTACGTTCCTCTATCTTGAGCTCCGATCGGATTAGGGTTAAGGTGATCTCGTAAAATCCTAATTTTTGTCATATGAATTAATCATTCTATTCATCCAATGTGAAAAACCCTGATAGAAACTCTTTCTATTATTTCACTCTACCATGGCCATGGGCTTATGGACTTGATTCTCATGATCATCATAGGACTGCTCTTCATCTATTGAGGTAGATAGATCTCCTATTGGTGCAATCCAATTCCTACAATGAACATGCTATAGCCAACGTACACCTCAAGATTTCGAATGGCTAGGGGATCGAGTTATGGTGTACTCTAAGAAAGTGATTGTATACCAATCTTTTAGATTGATCACCATCCTTATGACGATCCTATGATCGAGAGTAGTTTATGAATTAATTATGACAACACATGCCTTAAATTTTTAACTCTTGAAAATATGCATTAATCATACCCATTAACTCAAAGGATGTATCACCAATACTTTAAATACACAATATGATAAAAAATAATTTTTTTATTAATTTATAGTTAAAATTATAAAAATATTCCTAGAGAGTGTATTACAAGTGTCAGCTAATCTGGCTTCTATGGTACATATCTAACAAACTCCTACTTGATCTAAAGCCAATTGGCTACAAATCTAAGTCCCATCTTTTCAAGATGGGCTTCGATCTTCTATTGGCTTAACTATTTTATAAGTGGGTCAACCGCATTATCTACAGTGTCGACTCTCTTCACCTCGACCTAACCCTTCTCGAGATAATTGTGGATATATGCTTTGACTTCTGGTGAGACCTCGACTCCTTAGCTAGGGCTATGGCACAATTGTTGTTGCAGTACAGAGGGACGACATCTAGTGGCATCACTCTAAGCTCTACAGCAAACTTTTTACACCAGAATGCCTCCTTCACAACTTACAATGCAGCGATACATTCTGCTTCTATGGTTGAATCAGCTATCATGATTTGCTTGAAACTTTTTCAGCTTACAGCACCATCATTACACACAAACAGACTTCCAGATGTCGACTTTCAATTATCTACATCAGATATAAACTCTGAGTCTGTATACCCTTGTACCTGGAGTTCTCCATTACCAAATGCCAAAAGTATATCCTTAGTCCTTCTCAAGTACTTAAGAATATATTTTATAGAAGTTGAGTGCTCTTCACCTGGATTCGATTTATATGTACTCGTGACACTTTCTACATGCCCAATATTAGGTCGTGTATACAACATGGCATACATAAGGCTCCCTGTTGCCAAAGCATAAGGGATCTTGCTCATGCATTCAATCTCCTCAGGTGTGTTGGGATGCATCTTCTTGGAGAGATGAATGCCATGTCTGAAGGATACCAATCCCCTCTTGGAGTTTTCCATGCTTAACCTTTTCAACACCTCCTCTATGTACATCTTCTGTGATAGACCTAGCATCCTATTCAGTCTATCCCTATAGACCTTTGGTCCTAATATAAAAGATGCTTCTTCTAGGTTTTTCATAGAGAACTCCTTTGACAACCATATTTTGATGGATATCAACATGGGAATATCATTTTCAATCAGAAGGATGTCATCCACATACAGTACGAGAAAGACAAAAGCACTTCCACTGATCTTTTGAATACACATGGCTCCTTCTCATTTTTGATGAAACAAAATGATTTGATCACATTATTAAAATGAGCATTCTAGCCCCAAGATACTTGCTTAAGTCCATATATAAACCTTTGCAGCTTGCAGACCTTGTGATCACTATCATTGGATGTGAAATCAAATGGTTGTTCCATATAGATATCTTCCTCAAGATATCCATTTAAGAAGATCATTTTCATGTTCATCTACCATATTTCATAATTGAAATAGGCTGCAATAGCAAGTAGTGTGTGGATGGATTTTAGCATGACCACTAGCAAAAAGGTCTCCTGATAGTCAATACCTTCGCGCTGACTATACCCTTTCACTACGAGCCTAACTTTGAATGTCTCTACATTTTCATCTACACCTATCTTTTTCTTGAAGATTCATTTATACCTAATAGGTACAATACTTTCAGATGGATCTACCAAGGTCCAAACTTGGTTTGAGCGCATCGAGTCAATTTCTGACCTTATTGCCTCTAATCATTTTTCAGAGTCAATATCTGATATCATCTCGTCATAGGTTTTGAGATCATCACCATGAATCCCATTTCTTATGAGGAACATTTTCTTTATATCCTCTAAAATTATATCTAATCTCCTCTCAAGAGTATAGAAAATTCTACTTGATCTACGCAGTGAAGGAGGTTGTGTTTGGACTGGCTTTAACTAATTTGCTTCCTTAGGTTCCTTAGCTCGTTGCTCATTGGAGACCTTCTCCTCGAGCCCAATCTATCTCCCAATGCCACCATCTTGAATAAACTATTTTTCAAAATATATGGCATGTTGACTCATAATCATATTATGGTCTTCTAGAATGTAGAAATAATATCCTATTGACTCCTTAGGATATCCAATGAATCGAGCTCTAAAGGACATAGACTTTAATTTGTCCGATCGCTATTTCTTAATATGGATCAAATAATCCCAAATTTTGAGATGACTCAGACTTGATTTTTTATCATGCCATATCTCATATGGTATGGTAGGAATGGTTCTAGAGAAAATCCTATTCAATAAGTATATTGCTGTCATTAGACTATGTCTCTAAAGAAAATTAGGATGGTTTGTGAAGCTCATCTGGATCGAATCATATCCAATAAGGTCCGATTTCTCCATTCTAAAATTCCATTGAGTTGAGGCATTCTAGATGGAGTCCACTGTGAGACTATGCCATTTTTTTTAAGATATTCTAGAAATTTTTGACTAAGGTACTCGTCTCCTCGATCTAATTGAAGAATCTTAATGGGCTTTTCGATTTGCTTTTCTACTTCATGTTTGAATTTTTTGAACTTTTCAAAAGCTTCAAACTCATGTCTCATTAAATACATATACCTATACCGAGATAGATCATCGATAAAGTTAATGAAGTAAACATAGTTGCCTCTAGTTGGCACATCAAATGGGCTGCACACACAATATGTACTAGGGCAAGTAGGTCTGTGGCCCTTTCTTCATGTCCTACAAAAGAGAGTCCGATCATTTTTCTATGAAGGCATGATTCATAAATTGGCTATGACTCGAAAGCCAAAGGACCCAAAGTCCAGATTTTTCCAATTTGTTAATCCTATCTTCAGATTCATGACCTAGCCTAAGGTGCCATACATACCTTTTATTTAGACTATCCCTAGGTCATTTTGTTCCTATGGCATTCATGTTTTGCTTGATATTTAACATAGGTACATCAATATGCAACTGATAGAGACCATTAATTAAGAAACTACTTGTAATTTTATTTCGTTCAATAAGAATAGTACAGTGGTCCTTAAGAAAGCTAATTAGATAACCTTTCTATGCTAAACAAGAAATAGAAATCAAATTCATGCTTGTTATAGGCACAAAATAACAGTCTCTAAGTACTAAATCTAAACTAGACGGTAGTCAAAGAGAGAAGGTTTCCAAGGCCACAGCAGCAACTCTTGCTCCATTTTTTATGCACAGAATCTTCTCACCATCCCTCAGCCTCCTGCTTTCTTCAAGACCCTGCATGAAAGTGCACAGGTGAGCACTCAAACCAGAGTCAAGCACCCAACTGGATGTAGAAGAAATCATTAGGTTAGATTCAATTGCAAGCATACCTTCAGAAGGACATGCCTCCTTGTTCTTTAGGCTAGCCAGGTATAAAGGATAGCTTCACTTCCAATGGCCATCGGTGTTGCAATGAAAATATTTTTCTTTGTCAGTGGCCTTCTTCTTTGGTTCTTCCTTCTTCTATTTCTTTCCACCTTCAATCTTCTGCTTTTCCACAAACTTCTTCTTCTTTCCAAAAGACTTTCTTTTGGAGGAAGTCCGCTGCACAGCAAGCACAGAGCCCTTTGAACCTTTCAGAGAAAGTTCAGTAGTAACCAGCATGTTCATTAATTCAGCCAAAGTACATTATAGTTTATGCATATGAAAGTTTATGATGAACTATTCATATGCATCAGTCAAGGACTGCAAGATCACATCAATTTGTAGGTCCCTATCCAACTTGACACCAAGCTTCTTAAGCTCTTCTAGATCTTTAATCATCATCAGACCATGATCTTGGACCACCTACCCATCATGCATTTGAGCCTTAAAAAATCTTCTTGTGACTTGATACTTGACTGCACAACTCTCTTCACCAAACAACTCTTGTAGATGAGCCAACATTTGGTGAGCAATCTTGATGTCCTCATGTTGGTGCTAAAGCTCATCAGACATCGAGCCTAAAATGTAGTGCCAAGCTTTATTATCTTCGTTCGTCCATTTCTTTAGAGATACTCTCTATTTAGTAGATGGACATGCTGGTAAGGTGGGGGGGTGCTGGTTCAATACATGAGTCAGCTTTTTAGAATCCAAAATAATTTTGAAGTTCTAGAGTCAATCTTTGTAATTGGATTTGGTCAATCTATGGATGTCTAGGATTCGGGCTAGTGGATTGGATGCAGACATTTTTCTGTAGAGAGTCAAAATTTTTAGTTAGATATTATAATTAGACTTAACCAATTTATTTAAGAATTTTATTTTTAAATAAATTTTGGCTTTCACTATTTTCTCAGATTCCTACACTTTCTTAGTAGAGATACAAAAATCTTCATGATCAAAGACTTCTAGTGGATGGTGCGGTCCTACTGACTGGCTCACTACCTCACCTAATAGTTATTGGTGATGGGTCAGCCCGATGAATGGACAACTTTTGTCCAATGATTCTCTAATCATGGTGCATCCAAACCTAGTCTCTAATTCATGAAGCTCACAATGCCCGAAATATTACTCTACTCCATAGTTAAGTCAGACCCACCATTTGTACGAATTGAATTTCTGATTGGGTCCCTCACCATATCTAAAATATTGAGCCCAACCTATTCTCTAATCTATAGCACCCAATGCCTAATGGACATGGTTGCATCTTTTCGATGCAACTGAACCACTATAACCAACCAAGAATAATCAACTTCGAAAAGAGTCTGCATATCTACAATGGTCGAAGACCTATGACTTTTAGAGAGATTTGATTTAGATCTTTCAAACTTGACTTGACTTAGTCATAATAATTATGACTAACCTAGTAGCATGGGTTAGCTCGAATTATTAGCCACCTCAAATTAGAATTGGGTCAACCCAATCAGCCAGATAAGTGAGATCAGTGGGAGGAATATGCCATTAACTCATCATGAACACATTCAGGTTGAGTAGCTTCCAATTAAAGACCATTGGTCATATCTGTCAAATTTATCTTAGACATCGATTTGTCAAACCAGAACTAATCGAGTTAGCCTACAATCTAGGCTCGAACCATGGAGCCAAATTAAGTCTTGACTTGATCGACCATATGTGACTGTGAATCGACCTTGATCCAGACTTAATTCTATTAGGCTGGTCAATTTAAATCACTCTTGATCCCACCTAATCAACTCTTGATTCGATTTGATCAATTGCTAGACCAAATTAAGCTACCCATACCCGAACCCAATTTTATGAAGGTATCTTAGATCTAAAAATTCATAATTTTTAAATCTAATTAATTTTATAATCTTAATTTTTAATTAAGTTTGGGTTCATAAATAAAATATACATAAAAATTTTAGAGTTTTAGGATCTAGAATTTTGTAGAAAAATAAGTTTTAATTTTTGATTAAGAACAAGCACGCAGCACCCCTACATGCCATAAGAGCACTCCATTGAATGAAAATAGAGGGCTTTTAAACCCTTCTTACTCTTATGATTGGACAGCCAAGAGAAATGTCTTAATCAAAAAATAATAATTATACTACAAAACAATTAGATCTACAGTATATACCATATATAAAATTATAAATCTAACTATGCATTATTTGTATACATCTCATATATCAAAATTTAATCAACACATGCATATTTTTAGATTTTATATATCACATATAATATCTAAAAAATAAAATTTTAAATGACCATATCATATAAAATTCTATTCGATAATACATAGAATAATTTTATATAGCTAGTTTAGACATGCATCAAATACATTTTATGTATTAATTTAAATTTAAATTTTCTATTTTTTAGATCTGATTATAACTCTTATAATATTTAAAAATAAAAATTTATAAAAAATCTAATTGATCATATAAAATAGAAATTTATTTTAGACTATAAATAGATTAATTTTAAAACCTAGTCTAGTCTTGCATCTCATACATCAACATATATCAGCATATATATATAATTTTTAATTAATCTATTGATTTCAGATCTAATCATATCTGATGTGATATCTAAAATCATTAATTTTAAATCAAAAATAAAATAAAAATTAGATCAAAATCTAATTTGAAGAACTGTAAATGCAGCTCTAATACTAATTGAAGGAAAAACTATTTTTCTATCATAGGATCGATCTGATCTGATTTGATCTGTAGCAAAAAATTTTAAATTTTTTTAATAAATTTCTAATTAGATATGAGAGTTCTCAGATCTAATCCAATTGATTTGATATTAAAACAAAAATTAGAATCAAATCTGGTAGAAGATTCATTACCTATTTAGGGTAATAATTATCTTATTGATGATCTATCAATTCTCGCGGTTCTGGATTTAGCCACGCACATGCTTGGCCTCTATCGGAGTCCACTCAGATTGGATTTGGATGCACTCTCCTTCTAGATTTGATTTCCAAAAATTAGATCTGGAGTCTTCTGGTTGATCCTTCAAATCAGTCTCTGAATGTCACACGTTCGTCTCATGAACAACTTGTCTAATTGCCCAATCTAAGTGCCAAAAACCTTGGATCTCTTGCTGAAACTTGTGCCCAGCACTTAGGCATGGAGAAGAAAGAGAGGACCAGAGGGAGGGTGGCATGGAGAGGAAATAGTGCAGCAACCTTGTGGCTTGGGAAGTGGGTGCATGAAAAACCTAGGCACAGGAGGGGTTTAAATAGACCCATATGCTCCTTGCAGTGCCATGCAGTACCAACAAATCATATTTGTTGATTTAATCAGATCATAATCTAATTGGCCACACCTACTCATCTGATCCAATTAGATGAGAGTACCAAAAATCCCCATTAAAGTGGTGCCAAGATTGGATAAACACAACATATTGGCACCAGGGTCCTTGATCCCATCAAGAAACCCTGAACTCCCATGGTCATGGTACCTTCGCATGCGCGCACGCCATAGGAGCTGACCCCCTTAATTTTATTCATGAGAATCCTCTTTGGGACATGTGCCCTAGATGAAAATAGGGGGCACAAGCCTCCTCCCTTCTTTTCTTTCTTGTAAGGATTGGGTCAATGTCCCGACGAAACCAAAAAAAGTAGGTTGTGTTAGGAATTGGAAGGTATTATCTTATTTTCATCTGATGAATTAAGATAACCCTTTTCTAATCTGGACAAGCTCCAGTCAGACTAAGACAAGCCCTTATTGGCTTAACTGAGAGGAACCAGAAAGACTACATAAAGAAAATGTTAGGCTCAATCATGTGCTAGCATGATTTTCTTGAACCTAATTGGATCTAATCCAAATTAATTGAATTGGATTAGTCCAATTGATCACATCCAGATCCAAACCCTTGTTTGTATAACCTAGTTAGGTTCGGTTCCATATGGTAATGAGATATGTCATGATCTTTATCATTGACATCATCAAAATCTCTTTTGATGGACTAGAACATTTTGGATTCATACAGCTAGAATGATCAATCAACAAGATCATTCTAATTGCTTCCAAAATCTATAGTAATACCTAGCAGTATATGGTGGCAATCCATCAGAACTGAAAGCAAACCTCTCAGTGCAGCTACTTGGGTGATTGGGTTCTTCTATCATAAGCCTCGACAGGATTAGGAATAACGTGAACTTGTCAAACACAACACCCCATCATACGATTGAATCATTCGATCCAAGTTCGATGTGAAATCCTAATAGAAAACTCTTTTCTGTTACATCACACTGCCATGGCTATGGGCTTAAGGATTCTATCTCATGATCATCATAGGACTACTCCTCTACTAAGGTGATAAATCCCATCTTGGTGCGAACCAGTTCCTACAATGAACATGCTATAGCCAACATAGTCCTCAGTGTTTCGAATGGCTAGGAGACTGAGTTATAGTGTAGTCAAACTATAACATACTCTAGGTGAACTGTCGATGTACTTTAGATCTAAGAACCAAACACCTAACTATAGCATCGAACTTAGTCATTGACAAGAAGGTAGACTTTCTTATGACTGCTTGAGGTGGTCACGCTCAGTGTCCTCATTTTCTAATAAGTACCTATACTCTCGCTCTGATGTCTCCATTGAAAAAGAAAATCCTATTTTTCTGATATAGGATCGTTCAGATCTAATTGGATCTGAAGAAATATTTTAAAATTTTTTCTATGATCTTAATCAGATTTGAGACATGTTAGATTTAATCCTAAAGATCTGATATTAAAAATTAAAAATTAAAAATAAAATTTAATTTAATTTAATTTCATACCTTTATTTTGGATAATCAGATTATCCTATGATGGTCCTGATTGATTCTAAGGTTCTGGAAGGAGCCACGCATGAGCCTGACCTCTATTGGTATCCACTCGGGTAGGATCTAGAGGTTTTCTCCTTCTGAATCACCTCTTCAAAAATCAAATTTGGATCTAATCTTGAAGTTCTTCAAAACTTTTTTGAAGAAGCAACGGTCGTCTCTTTTAGTAGTGCTACCTTGTTCTTGATCTGAGTGTCTTTCTTCCTTGGATTGCACTTGAACCTGTGCCCAACTCCTTTGGGCATGGAGAGGAGAGAGAGAGGATTAGAGGGAGGCATGGAATAGACGAGGGCAATCTTGCAGCATGGTGAAAGAAAGAAGCTCTCTAATCCTAGGCACAGATAGGATTTAAATAGACCCTATTGCACCATGCAGTACCACATCATCCCGACCAATCAGAGGTCTTCATTCAATCAAATCTAAATCTGATTGGTGGGATGATTCATCTGATCCAATCAGATGAAAGTCCCTCAAAAATTAATATAGGTGGCACCAACATTGGATAAACCAGAACTCTTTGGTGCCTAGGTGTTTGATCGTATCAAAATACCCTGGAGTCCCATCTATATGGGACTCCATCCCTTATCCATATGGGGCACATGCCTAGGGTGGCATGCACCCTCTCTCTTGCCATTTTTAGCAAGGGGACAAGAGCCCCAGGTGCTCTCCTATTAGCACATGACACATGGCCCTATGTCCAAGTGTCCAGGATCAACTATTGACCTATGTTGAAAAGTAGAAATTAGCAGGTGATAGGAATTGGCAAGTGTTGTCTTAAATCCATCTAATAAATTAAGACAATTCTTTTCTGATCTAGACAAGCTCCAGTCAGACTAAGATAAGGTTCTTGAGTGAGCCCATATAAATTTGGCTCAGTTGAGATGAACCAAAATGATTACAAAAGAAGAATATTAGGCTCAATCGTGTGCTAGCACGATTTTCTTGAACCTAATTGAATCTAATCTAAATCAATTGAATTGGGTTAGTCCAATTGATGACATCGAGACTCAAATTCTTATTTGTGTGATCCAGTTAGGTTTAGTTTCATATGGTAATGAGACAAATTACGATCTCTATCATTGACATCATCGAATCACCTTTTGATGGATCAGACCTTTTTTGATTCATACAATCAAAATGATCGATCATCTAAATCATTCTAATTGCTTCCAAAATTCACTAGTGATACCTGACAGTATATGGTGGCAACCCATTAGAACTGAAAGTGAACCTCTCGGTGTAGCTACCTATGTAATTGGGTTCTTCTATCTTAAGCCCTGATAGGATTAGGGTTAAGGTAAACTCGTCAAATCCAATATCCATCATATGAATTAATCATTCGATTTGAGTCTAGTGTGAAACTCTAATGGAAACTCTTTCTATCATCTTTACTCCACCATGGCCATGGATTTAAGGACTCAATCTTATGATTATCATAGGATTGCTTCTCATCTACCGAGGTAGATAGATCCCCTATTAGTGCAATCCAATTCCTACAATGAACATGCTATAGCCAACATATACCTCAGGATTTTGAATGGCTAGGAGATCGAGTTATGGTGTAGTCAAACTATAACACCCTCAAGGTAAACTATCAATGCACCTTATGTCAAAAAACCAGATACACTACTGTAGTAACAAGTCAGTCATCGACGAGAAGGTAGACTTTCTTATGACTGCTCAAGGTGGTCACTCTTAGTGCTCTCGTTCTCTAACGACTATCTGTACTCTTGCTTAGTGTCTCCACATCGTAGACTCAAGACACATCTTTTCTAAAAAAATGATCATACACCAATCCTTTGGATTTATCACCATCCTCGTGATGATCCTACGGTCAGAAGCAATTTATGAGTTAATTATGAAAATTCATGTATTAAATTTTTAACTCTTGAAAATATGAATTGTCATTATCATTAACTCAAAGGATGTATCATAGATACTTCAAATACACACTATGATAGAAAATAATCTATTTATTAATTTATAATTAAAATTATAAAATTTGCCCTTAGAAGTGTATTACAAGTGTCAGCCAATCTGGCTTTTAGGGCACACATTTAGCAAACTCCCACTTGACCTAAAGTTAATTGGCTACAAATCTAAGTCCCATCTTCTCAAGATGGGCTTCGATCTTCTACTGGCTCAATGGCTTTGTCAACGGGTCAGCCACATTATCTGTAGTGTTGACTCTCTTGATCTCGATGTATTTCTTCTCGAGGTAATCGCGAATGAGGTAGTATCACCACTCAATGTGCTTGAATTTTTGGTGAGACCTTGGCTCTTTAGCTAAGGCTATGGCGCTATTATTGTCTCAATACAGAGGGACGGCATCTGATGGCATCACTCCAAGCTGTACGATGAACTTCTTGTATCAGAATGCCTTCTTTGTAGCCTCTAACACAGTGATGTACTCTGCTTCCCTCATCGAGTCTGCTATCACCATCTGCTTGGAACTCTTTCAACTGGCAGCTCCATCATTACAAATAAATATACTTTTAGATGTCGACTTTCGATCATCTATATCGAACATGAAATTCGAATCTGTATATCTCTAGACCTAGAGTTCTCCATTACCAAAGACTAGAAACATATCCTTAGTACTTCTCAAGTACTTAAGGATACATTTCATAGAAGTCTAGTGCTCTTTGCCTGGATTCAACTGATAACTGCTCGTGACATTTACAACATGGGCAATATCAGGTCGTATACATAGCCTGGCATATATGAGGCTCCCTATTGTTGAAGCATAAGGGATCTTGCTCATGCATTTAATCTCCTCAAGTGTGCTAGGGTACATCTTTTTGGAGAGATGAATGCCATGTCTGAAGGGTACTAAACCCCTCATGGAGTTTTTCATGCTAAACCTCTTCAGCACCTCCTCTATGTACATTTTCTATGAGAGATCCAGCATCCTATTTGGTCTATCCCTATAGACCTTGATTCTTAAAATGAAGGATGGTACTCCTAGATCTTTCATAGAGAACTCCTTAAACAATCATATTTTGACTGTAGTCAATATGAAAATATCATTTCCAATTAGGAGGATGTAATCTACATACAGTACGAGGAAGACAACAATGCTCCCACTGATCTTTTTAAAAATACAGGGCTCCCCCTCATTTTTGATGAATCCAAAGGATTTGATTACATCATTGAAATGAGCATTCCAGCTTCGAGATGCTTGCATAAATCCATATATGGATCTTTCCAGCTTACATACCTTATTGAAGAGAAAATCTTGATTTCCCGGACCAGGTTCGTTCAGATCTGATTGGATCAAGAGATATATTTCAAAAATTTTTTCTTTTGATTCAAATCAGATATGAGATGTTTCAAATCTGATTTTTATTATTTTAATAATTAAAATAAATTTAGATAAATTAAATCAAATTTAATTTATCTTGATGTAGGGTAATCCTATTACCCATTGATGATCCTGTAAGCAGCGGAAGGTTCTGGATCTAGCCATGCAAGTGCCTGGCCTCTATCAGTATCCACTCGAGTTGGATCTAGAGATCCTCTTCTTCTCTATCACATCTCCAAAAATCAAATCTGGATCTAATCTGAAGGATCTTTAAAATACCTTTCGAAGATCAACAGTTGTCCTTTGCAGCAGCGCAGCCTTTGAGCTTTCTGTCGCCTTTCTCTCATATGGATTGCACCAACTAAGATCCCAAACTACTTTGAGCATGGAGAGGAGAGGGAGAAGATGGGCTTGGCATGGAGGAGGAGGAGAGAACCAGCCTTGGGGTGTGGGACTTTTCTATGCTTTTTGAGTTGGGCGTAGGGTCTTATTTATAGACTATGCGTGATCCAACTCCTCTTCTTCCCAACCAATCACAATCCTTTGTGAAATTAGATCTAAATCTGATTGGTGGGAATAGAGTCCCTTGGATTCCTCTTAGATGGTGCCTAAGACTAGTCAAACTTGGTTCTTAGGAGAAGTCTAATTGAAATCCAAAAAGGAGATGGAGTCCCTGTCCAATAGGGACTCCTGGGCGCCTCCAGCTTGGGCACACACCAAGGGTGGTGTGCGCCCTCCTTCTTGCCAGGTTCTAGTAGGGGCACAAGCCCCCACCAGCCCTCCAATAGATGCATGACACATAGACAGAAGTCAAAATGTCAATGGTCAACATTTGACCAGTCAAAGATCAACTTTTGACAAAGTCAAAGGATGAGAAATGGCAGGTGACCAAAAATGGCAGGTATTATCTTACAAAATAAGACAACCCTTTTCTGACCTGGACAAGCTTCAGTCAGACCAAGTGAAGGCCTCTGATCGAGCACAAACTCCTTTGGCTCAGTCAGGACAACTATTTATGATAGTAAAAGAAGAACGTTAGGTTCAATCGAGTGCTAGCATGATTTTCTTGAACCTAATTGAATCTCATTCAGATCAATTGAACTGGATCAGTTCAATTGATGATCACCAGATTCAAACCCTTGTTTGTGTGACCCAGTTAGGTTCAGTTCTGTATGGTAATGGGATATGTCATGATCTCTATCATCGACATCATCGAAACTCCTTTCGATGGATCAGAACTCTTCTGATTCGAACAGCTAGAATGATCGATCATCTAAATCATTCTAATTGCTCCCAAAATCCATCAGTGACACCTAGCAGTATATGGTGGCAACCCATCAGAGCTGAATGCGAACCTCTTGGTGCAGCTACCTATGTGATTAAGTTCTTCTATCTTGAGCCCCGATCAGATTAGGGTTTAGGTGAACTCGTCAAACCCTAGTCTCTATCATATGATGTAATCATTCGATTCAAGTCTGGATGTGAAAACCTAAATAGAAACTCTTTCTATTATTTCACTCTACCATGGTTATGGGCTTCTGGACTTGATTCTCATGATCATCATAGAGCTACTCCTTTACCACTGAGGTAGATAGATTCTATCTTGATGCAATCTAGTTTCTATAATAAACATGCTATAGCCAACATACACCTCAGGGTTCGGAATGGCTAGGAGATTGAGTAATGGTGTACTCAAACTATAACACCGTCAAGGTGAACTACTGATGCACCTCAAGTCAAAGAACCAAACACACCATTGCAGCATCGAGTCAGTCATTAACGAGAAGGTAGACTTCCTAATGACTACTCGAGGTGGTCATGCTCAGTGCCCTCATTCTCTAACGAGTACCTGTACTCTCTCTCTGGTGTCTCCACACCATAGACTCAAGACTCATCTACTAAAGGGAAGCGATTGTACACCAACCTTCTCGATCAATCACCATCCTCGTGATGATCCTATGATCGAAAGCATTTTATGAGTTAATAATGATTATTCATGTCTTAAATTTTCAACTCTTGAAAATATGAATTATCATTACCATTTACTCAAAGGATGTATCACAGACACTAAATACATATGCGTGATAGAAAATAATCCATTTTATTGATTTTAGTCAAAATTATAATTTTTCCCTTAGAAGTGTATTACAAGTGTCAGCCAATTTTGGCTTCTAGGGAACATATATCTAATACTTATGATCATTATCACTGGATGTGAAATCCAGCGGTTGTTCCATATAGATATCTTCCTCAAGATATCCATTTAAGAATGTCATTTTCACATCCATCTGCCATATTTCATAATCAAAATAGTTTGCAATAGCAAGTAATGTGTGGATGGATTTGAGCTTGTCTATTGGCAAAAAAGTATCTTGATAGTCAATGCCTTTACACTGACTATACCATTTCGCTACAAGCCTTGCTTTGAATGTCTCTGCATTTCCATCAGCACCTATCTTTCTCTTAAAGATCCATTTACATCCAATAGGTACTATACCTTCAGGTAGAGGTACCAAGGTCCAGACTTGGTTTGAATGCACTGATTCAATCTCTGACCTCATTGCCTCTAGCTATTTCTTGAAGTCGATATCTGATATCATCTCATCATAGTTTTTTGGATCATCACCATGAATCCCATTTTTTGTAAGGAATATTTTCTCTACGTCTTTTAATATAGTATCTAAGTATCTTTCAGGAGGATGAAAAATTCTACTTGATCTACGAGGTGGAGGAGGTAGTATTTGGGTTGGCTCAATCTGATTGGGTTCCATAGATTGCTTAGTTCGTTTCTCATCGGAGACTTTCCCCTCGAGTCTAACCTACCTTTCGATGCCACCATCTTAAATAAACTATTTTTCAAGAAAGATGGCATGTCGACTTACAATCACATTATGATCTTCCAAAAGATAGAAATAATATCCTAATAACTCTTTAGGATATCCAATAAATCGAGCTCTTATGGATCTATACTCTAATTTGTCTGCCTGTTATCTTTTGACATGGGCCAGACAATCCCAAATTCTGAGATGATTAAGACTTAGTTTCTTACCATGCTATATCTCATAAGGTGTGGGAGGAACGATTTTAGAAGGAATCCTATTCAGTAAATATATAGCGATCATCAGACTATGTCCCCAAAAAAACTCAAGATGGTCCATGAAGCTTATCATAGATCGGATCATATCTAATAAAGTTCGGTTTCTCCATTCTGAAATCTCGTTGAGTTGAGACATTCCAGGTGGAGTCCACTAAGAGACTATGCCATTGCTCTTAAGATAGTCTAAAAATTTTTGACTAGAGTATTTGCCTCCTTGATCTGATTGAAGAACCTTAACAAATTTTTCTATTTATTTTTCTACTTCGAGTCTGAATTTCTTAAACTTTTCAAAAGCTTCAGACTTATGTTGCATCAAATACACATATCCATACCGAGATAAATTATTGATAAAGATGATAAAGTAGACATAATTATCCCTAGCCGGCACATCAAATGGGCTGCATACATTAGTATGTACAAAGGCAAGTAGGTCTGTGGCCCATTCCCCATGTCCTACAAAAGAAAGCTTGGTCATTTTGCCATGAAGGCATGATTCATAAATTGGATGTGACTCGAAAGTCAATAACTCAATAGCCCAAATTTTTTCAATTTGTTAATCTTGCCTTCAGCTATATGACATAGCCTAAGGTGCCATAGATACCTATCATTTAGACTATCCCTAGGTCACTTTGATCATATGGCATTCATATTTGCTTGATATTAAAAATAGAAACATCAATATGTAACTAGTAGAGACCATTTATAAGAAAACCACTTACAATTTTATTTCTTTCATAAAGAATATTATAATGGTCCTTAAGAAAACTAACTACATAGCCTTCTTTTGCTAAACATGAAATAGAAATCAAATTCCTACTTGCTGTAGGCACATAAGAACTAAATCTAATCCTGATGGTAATTGCAGAGGGTAGGTTTCTACGGTTACAGCAGCAACTCTTGCTCCATTCCCAATGTCTAGGATCATCTCACCATCCCTCAGCCTCCTGCTATCCTCAAGACTCTACATAGAAGTGCACAAGTGAGCACTAAAACTAGAGTCAAGCACCCAACTGGATGCAGAAGAAATCATAAAATTGGATTATATAACGAGCATACCTCTAAAAGGACCTACCACCTTCTTGTTCTTCAAACTGGCCAAGTATAAACGGCAGTTTTGCTTTCAATGGCCATCAATATTATAATAGAAATATTTTTCTTTATCAGTGGCCTTCTTCTTTGGCTCTATCTTCTTCTACTTCCAACCATCCACCTTCTACTTCTTCATGAACTTTTTCTTCTTTCCAAAAGACTTTCTCATGGAGAAAGTCTGCTCCACAACAAGTACTGAGCCTTTAGAATCTTTCATAGAAAATTTAGCAGTAACCAGCATATTCATGAGCTCAACTAAGGTATTCTAAAGTTTATGCATATGGTAGTTCATGATGAACTATCCATATGCATCAGTCAAGGACTACAAAATTATATCAATCTATAGATCCCGATCTAACTGAAGGAAAATCCTGATTTCCCGGACCAGGTTCATTCAGATCTGGTCAGATCAAGAGATATATTTCAAAATTTTTTCTCTTTAATCTAGATCAGATCTAGGATGTTTCAAATCTAATTCTTATTATTTTAATAATTAAAATAAAATTAGATAAATTAAATTAAATTAAATTTATCTTGAAGTGGATAATCCTACTATCCGATGATGATCCTGTGAGCAGTGAAAGGTTCTGGATCTAGCCATGCAAGTGCCTGGCCTCTATCGGTATCCACTCAGGCTGGATCTAGAGATCTTCTTCTTCTCTATCATATCTCCAAAAATTAGATCTGGATCTGATCTGGAGGATCTTCAAAACTCCTTTTGAAGATCAGTAATTATCCTTTGCAGCAGCGCAGCCTTCTAGCTTTCAGTCGCATTTTCTCTCATCTGGATTGCACCAACCAAGGTCCACAACACTTTTGGACGTGGAGAGAAGAGGGAGAAGCTGGGTTTGGCATGGAGGAAGAGATGAGAAGCAGCCTTGGGGCATGGAGAATTGCAATGCTCTTTGAGTTGGGCGTAGGGTCTTATTTATAGACTGTCTGTGATCCAACTCCTCTTCTTCCCAACCAATCACAACTCTTTGTGAAATTAGATCTAAATCTGATTGGTGGAAATATAGTCTCCAAGATTCCTCCTTAGAGGGAGCCTAAGACCAGTCAAAGTTGGTTCTTAGGAGAACTCTAATTGGAATCCAAAAAGGAGATGGAGTCCCTGTCCAACAAGGGACTCCTAGGCGCCTCCAACTTGGGCACACGCCAAGGGTGGCGTGCGCCCTCCTCCTTGCCAGGTTCTGGTAGGGGGACAAGCCCCCACCAGCTCTCCAATAGGTGCATGACATGTGGACAAAAGTCAAAGTGTCAATGGTCAACATTTGACCAGTCAAAGGTAGACTTTTGACCAAAGTCAAAAGAACAAGAAATGGCAGGTGACCAAAAATGGGCAGGTAATGTCTTACAAAATAAGACAACCTTTTCTGACTTGGACAACCTCCAGTCAGACCATATGAAGGCCTCTGATTGAGCACAAACTCCTTTGGCTCAGTCAGGACAACTTATTTATGATAGTAAAAGAAGAACGTTAGGTTCAATCGAGTGCTAGCACGATTTTCTTGAACCTAATTGAATCTCATTTCAGATCAATTGAACTAGATCAGTTCAATTGATGATCACCAGATTCAAACCCTTGTTTGTGTGACCCAGTTAGGTTCAGTTCTGTATGGTAATGGGATATGTCATGATCTCTATCATCGACATCATCGAAACTCCTTTCGATGGATCAGAACTCTTCTGATTCGAACAGCTAGAATGATCGATCATCTAAATCATTCTAATTGCTCCCAAAATCCACCAGTGACACCTAGCAGTATATGGTGGCAACCCATCAGAGCTGAATGCGAACCTCTTGGTGCAGCTACCTGTGTGATTAAGTTCTTCTATCTTGAGCCCCGATCAGATTAGGGTTAAGGTGAACTCGTCAAACCCTAGTCTCTGTCATATGATGTAATCATTCGATTCAAGTCCAATGTGAAAATCTAAATAGAAACTCTTTCTATTATTTCACTCTGCCATGGCCATGGGACTTCTGGACTTGATTCTCATGATCATCATAGGGCTGCTCCTCTACCACCGAGGTAGATAGATTCCATCTTGATGCAATCCAGTTCCTACAATGAACATGCTATAGCCAACATACACCTCAGGGTTCCATATGGCTAGGAGACCGAGTAATGGTGTAGTCAAACTATAACACCCTCAAGGTGAACTGCCGATGCACCTCAGGTCAAAGAACCAGACACACTACTGCAGCATCGAGTCAGTCATTGACGAGAAGGTAGACTTCCCTAATGACTACTCGAGGTGGTCACGCTCAGTGCCCTCGTTCTCTAACGAGTACCTGTACTCTCGCTCCGGTGTCTCCACACCGTAGACTCAAGACTCATCTACTAAAGAGAAGCGATTGTACACCAACCTTCCGGATCAATCACCATCCTCGTGATGATCCTATGGTCGGGAGCATTTTATGAGTTAATAATGATTATTCATGTCTTAAATTTTCAACTCTTGAAAATATGAATTATCATTACCATTAACTCAAAGGATGTATCACAGACACTAAATACACATATGTGATAGAAAATAACCCATTTTATTGATTATAGTCAAAATTATAATTTTGCCCCTAGAAGTGTATTACAAGTGTCAGCCAATTCTGGCTTCTAGGGCACATATATCTAACAATCTCCCACTTGTCCTAAAGCCAATTGGCTACAAGTCTAAGTCCCATCTTCTCAAGGTGGGCTTCGATCTTCTGCTGGCCCAACGGCTTTGTAAGTGGGTCTGCCACATTATCTGTGGAGTTGACTCTCTTGACCTCGACGTAACCCTTCTCGAGGTAATCGCGGATGAGGTGGTATCGCCGCTCAATGTGCTTGGATTTCTGGTGAGACCTCGGCTCCTTAGCAAGGGCTATGGCGCCATTGTTGTCGCAGTATAGAGGAATGGCATCTGATGGCATTACTCCAATTTCTGCAGCAAACTTCTTGTACCAGAATGCTTCCTTCGCAGCCTCTGATGCAGCGATATATTCTGCTTCCATGGTGGAATCTGCTATCATGGTTTGCTTGGAACTCTTTCAGCTGACAGCACCACCATTGCACACAAACAGACTCCCAGATGTCGACTTTCGATCATCTATATCGGACATGAAATCCGAGTCTGTGTATCCCTGGACTTGGAGTTCTCCATTACCAAAGACCAACATCATATCCTTAGTTCTTCTCAAGTACTTAAGGATACATTTCACAGAAGTCCAGTGTTCTTCACCTGGATTTGACTGATATCTGCTTGTGACACTCACAGCATGGGCTATATCAGGTCGTGTACATAGCATGGCATACATGAGGCTCCCTATTGCAGAAGCATAAGGGATCTTGCTCATGCATTCTATTTCCTCAGGTGTGCTAGGGCACATCTTCTTGGAAAGATGAATACCATGTCTGAAGGGTATTAATCCCCTCTTAGAGTTTTCCATACTAAACCTCTTTAGTACTTCCTCTATGTACATCTTCTGTGAAAGTCCTAGCATCCTATTCGGTCTATCCCTATAGACCTTAATTCCTAGAATAAAGGATGCTTCACCTAGGTCTTTCATGGAGAATTCCTTGGACAACCATAATTTGACTGATGTCAATCATGGGAATATCATTCCCAATAAGGAGGATGTCATCCACGTACAATACGAGGAAGACAACAGCGCTCCCACTGACCTTTTTGAAAACACATGGTTCCTCTTCATTTTTGATGAAACCAAACTTTTTGATCACATCATTGAAATGAGTGTTCCAGCTCCGAGATGCTTGCTTAAGTCCATATATGGACCTTTGCAGCTTGCAAACCTTGTGATCAGTATCACTGGATGTGAAACCTAGCGGCTGTTCCATATAGATATCTTCCTCAAGATATCCATTTAAGAATGCCGTTTTCACGTCCATTTGCCATATTTCATAATCGAAATAGGCTGCAACGGCAAGCAATGTGCGGATGGATTTTAGCATAGCCACTGGGGAAAAAGGTATCCTGATAGTCAATGCCTTCGCATTGACTATAACCTTTTGCCACTAGTCTAGCCTTGAATGTCTCCACATTCCCATCTGCACCAATCTTTCTCTTGAAGATCCATTTACACCCAATAGGTACTATACCTTCTAGTGGATCTACCAAGGTCCAGACTTGGTTTGAGTGCATCGAGTCAATTTCTGACTGCATTGCCTCTAGCCATTTCTCGGAGTCGATATCTGATATCGCCTCGTTGTAGGTTTTGGGATCATCACCATGAGCACCATTACCTACGAGGAACATTTTCTCTACTTCCTCTGAAATAATACCTAAGTATCTTTCAGGGGATGGAAAACTCTTTTCGATCTACGAGGTGGAGGAGGTAGTGTTCTTATTGGCTCAACCTGATTTGGTTCCAATTGGTCCTTAGCTCGTTGTACTTGTGAGACTTTCTCATCAAGCTTAATCTGCTTTCCAATGCCGCTATCTTGAATAAACTATTTTTCAAGAAAGATGGCATGTCGACTCACAATCACATTGTGGTCTTCTGGAATGTAGAAATAGTATCCTAATGACTCTTTAGGATATCCTATGAATCGAGCTCTAAAGGACCTAAACTCTAACTTGTCCGCTTGTTGTCTTTTGACATGAGCCGGACAACCCCAAATTCTGAGATGACTCAGACTTGGTTTCTTACCGTGCCATATCTCATACGGTGTGGTAGGAACGGTTTTAGAGGGAACCCTATTCAGTAGATAAATTGAAGTTAACAATGAGTGTCCCCAAAGAAAATCAGGGAGGTCTGTGAAGCTCATCATGGATCGAACCATATCCAATAGAGTCCGATTTCTCCGTTCTGAAATCCCGTTGAGTTGAGGTGTTCCTGGTGGAGTCCATTGAGAGACTATGCCATTTTCCTTGAGATAGTCTAGGAATTCCCGGCTAAGGTATTCACCTCCTCGATCTGATCGAAGAACCTTAATGGGTTTTCTAGTTTATTTTTCTACTTCATGTCTGAATTCTTTGAACTTTTCAAAAGCTTCAGACTTATGTCTCATAAGATATACATATCCATACCTAGATAGATCATCGGTAAAGATAATGAAGTAGACAAAATTGCCTTTAGCTGGCACATCAAATGGGCCGCACACATCAGTATGTATTAAGGCGAGGAGATCTGTGGCCCTTTTTCCATATCCTACAAAAGGGAGTTTGGTCATTTTGCCTTGAAGATAAGATTCGCAAGTTGGATATGACTCGAAAGTCAATGGACTCAATAGCCCATTTTTCTCCAATTTGTTGATCCTATCTTCTGCTATATGACCTAATCTCAGATGCCATAGATATCTATCGTTTGGACTATCTCTAGGTCGTTTGGCATTCATATTTTGCTTGATAGTTAGAATAGGTACATCAATATGTAGCTAATAAGGACCATTAATAGGAAAACCATTTGCAATTTTATTTCTTTCATAAAGAATATTACAATGGTTCTTAAAGAAGATAATCACACAGCCTTCTAGTGCTAAGCGTGAAACAAAAATTAAATTCCTGCTAGCTGCAGGCACATAATAATAGTCTTTCAAAACTAAGTCTAAACTAGATGGTAATCAAAGAGGGTATGTTCCCACTGCCACTACAGTAACTCTTGCTCCATTACGATAAGTAAGGAATCATGTCTCCATCCTCAGTCCTGCTATCCTTAAGAATCCTGCATGAAAGTGCACAGATGAGCCTAGAACGCAGAGTCCTAAGCATCCACTGGATGCAGAAAATAATAAAGGTTAGACTCAAAAAACGAGCATACTCCAGAAGGACCTTCTTCTTGTCTTTAGGGTGGCCAGGATACTATTTTGGCAAGTTCCGCTTTCAATGGCCGTCAAACTGTTGCAATGGAAACACTATTCTTTGACATTGGCCTTTTTTCTTCGGCTTTGGCCTTCTTCTTCTTTGTTCCTTCCACCTTCTACTATTTTCATAGACTTTCTTTTTCTTTCGTAAGACTTTCTTTTTGGAAGAAGTCCGTTCCATAGCAAGAACTGAGCCTTTAGAATTTTCATAGAAAGCTTGCGGTGACCAGCATGTTCGTTAATTCAGCCAAGAAATTTTTGAAGTTTATGCATGTGGTAACATGATGATTGCCCATATACATCATCAAAGGATTGCAAAATAATATCGTTCTGCAGGTCCAAGTCTAACTTCACACCGAGCTTCTCAGCTCTTCCCATGTCCTAGATCATCTTAGACAGTGATTGTGACTGACTGCCCATAACGCATCTTAGCCTTAAAAAGTCGTTTTCGTGACTTGATACTTGGCTGGGTGACTCTAGTTCACCAAACATCTCTTGCAGGTGAGCCAAACTTTGGCGAGCAGTCCCAATATCCCTCATGTTGGCACTGGAGCTCATCAGACTCGGCACCAACATGTAGTTCTAGCCTTATTATCTTCATCTATCCATCTTTTTCAGAGATGCTCTCCTATTCAGTGACGGACGGGCTGGTAAAGGTGGGAAGGGTCCTGGTTAATACATGGGTAGACTTTCTCAAAACCAAAATGCAACTTTGTAGTTCCTAAGCCAACCTTTATATTTGAGTCTGGTCAGTCTGTGTGTGTCTAGGTACATGCCTAATGGGTTGGACGCAGACATTTTTCTATAGAAGAGTCGAAGATTCTAGTTATACTATAATTATGATTGCTAATTATTTAGAAAATTTTATTTTTAAATAAATTTAAGCTCCCACTATTGTTCTTGGATCCCTACACC
>QRFJ01005104.1:46289-167604 GCA_006176705.1 Cocos nucifera | reverse complement strand
GAAGACCACAATGTGATATGAGTCGAATGCCGTATTTCTTGAAAAACAATTTATTCAAAATAGTGGTGCTGGAAAGCAGATTAACTTGATGAAAAGTCTCACAAGCAGAAAGAGTAAGGACCAAGTGGAACCAAATCAGGTTGAGCCAATAAGAACACTACCTCCTCCACCTCGTAGATCGGAAAAGTTTCCTGTCCCCCTGAAAGATACTTAGGTATTATTTCAGAGGATATAGAGAAAATATCTCATAGTAATGGTGCTCATGTGATGATCCCAAAACCTACAATGAGGCGATATCAGATATCGACTCCGAGAAATGGCTTTGAGGCAAATGAGTCAAAATTGACTCTTGCACTTCAAACAAGTCGGACCTTGTAGATCCACCAGAAGATATGTACCTATTGGGTGTAAATGATCTTCAAGAGAAAGATTTTGCAGATGGAATGTGGAGACATTCAAGGTAGGACTGGTGGTAAAAGGTTTTAGTCAAGTGAAGCAATGACTATCAGATACCTTTTCTCGGTGCTATGCTCAAATCCATCCGCCATTGCTTTCCGTGCAGCCTATTTCATTATGAAATATGGAATGGACGTGAAAACGGCATTCCTAAATGGATATCTATATGGAACAGCGCTAGGTTCACATCCAGTGATACTGATCACAAGGTTTGCAAGCTGCAAAGGTCCATATATGACTTAAGCAAGCATCTCGGAGCGAAAACACTCGTTTCAATGATTGATCAAAAAGTTTGGTTTCATCAAAAACGAAGAGGAACCATGTGTTTTCAAAGGTCAGTGGGAGCGCTGTTGTCTTCCTCGTTATGTACGTGATGACATTCCTCCTTATTGGGAATGATATTCCCATGGTGACATCAGTCAAATGTGGTTGTCCAAGGAATTCTCCATGAAAGACTAGGTGAAGCATCCTTTATTCTAGGATTAAGTCTATAGGATAGACCAATAGGTGCTTAGGACTTTCACAGAAAAGTACATAGAGGAAGTACTAAAGAGGTTTAGTATGGAAAACTCTAAGAGGGGATTAATACCCTTCAGACATGGTATTCATCTTTCCAAGAAGATGTTCCCCAGCACACCTGAGGAAATAGAACGCATGACAAGATCCTTAGCTTCTGCAATAGAGGCCTCATGTATGCCATGCTATGTTACCGACCTGATATAGCCATGCTGTGAGTGTCACAAACAGATATCAATCAATATCTAGTGAAGAACATTGGACTTTGTGAAATATCTTTAAGTACTTGAGAAGACTAAGATATGATGTTGGTCTTTGATAATGGGAAACTCCAAGTCAAGGATACCAGACCGACTTCATGTCCGATATAGATGATCGAAGTCGACATCTGACAGACTGTTTGTGCTGGAAGAGTTCTAACAACGGCGATACCATCTCATCCGCGATTACCTTGAGAAAGGTTACGTTGAGGTCAAGAGAGTCATCCACAGATAATGTGCAGACCCACTTACAAAGCCGTTGGGCCCAGCAGAAGATCGAAGCCCACCTTGAGAAGATGGGACTTTAGACTTGTAGCCAATTGGCTTTAGGACAAGTGGAAGATTGTTAGATATATTGTGCCCTAGAAGCCAGAATTGGCTGACACTTGTAATACACTTCTAAGGGCAAAATTTATCTTACTATAATTAATGAAAGGGTTATTTTCTATCACACATGTGTATTTAGTGTCTGTGATACATCCTTTGAGTTAATAGTAATGATAATTCATATTTTCAAGAGTTGAAAATTTAAGACATGATAAATCATTATTAACTCATAAACAGCTCCCGACCATAGGATCATCATGAGGATGGTGATTGATCGGAAGGTTGTTACGATCGCTTCTCTTTAGTAATGAGTCTTGAGTCTACGGTGTGGAGACACCGGAGCGAGAGTACAATACTCGTTAGAGAACGAGCACTGAGCGTGACCACCTCGAGTAGTCATTAGGAAGTCTACCTTCTCGTCAATGACTGACTCATGCTGCAGTAGTGTGTCTGTTCTTGACTGAGATGCTCGCAGTTCACCTTGAGGGTGTTTATTAGTTTGACTACACCATTACTCGGTTCCTAGCATATTGAAACCCTGAGGTGTATGTTGGCTGTACATGTTCATTGTAGGAACTGAATTGCATCAGATATGGATCTATCTACCTCGGTGGTAGAGGAGTAGCCCTATGATGAGTCATGAGAATCAGTCCTGAAGCCCATGGCCATGGCAGAGTGAAATAATAGGAAAGAGTTCTATTTAGAATTTCACATTGACTCGAATCGAATGATTACATCATATGACAGAGACTAGAGTTTGACAGTTCACACTTACCCTAATCTGACTGGGGCTCAAGATAGAAGAACTGAATACACAGGTAGCTGCACCAAGAGGTTCGCATTCAGCTCTGATGGATTTCCACCATATACTACTGGTTCACTAGTGATTTTGGGAGCAATTAGAATGATTTAGATGATTCGATCATTCAGCTGTTCGATCAGAAGAGTTCTGATCCATCGAAAGGAGTTTCGATGATGCATAATATAGAGATCATGACATATCCCATTACCATACAGAACTGAACCTAACTGGTCACACAAATAAGGTTTGAATCTGGTATCATGCAATTGAACTCATCTAGTTCAATTGATCTGAATGAGATCAATTAGGTTCAGAAAATCGTGCTAGCACTCGATTGACCTAACGTTCTTCTTTTACTATCATAAAATAAGTTGTCCTGACTGAGCCAAAGGAGTTTGTGCTCAATCAGAGCCTTCATATGTCTGACTGGAGGTTGTCCAAGTGAATAGGTGTCTTATTATAATACATTACCTGCCATTTTTGTCACCTGCCATTTTCTTGTTCTTGACTTGGTAAAGGTACCTTGACTGGTCAACGTGACCATTGACCCTTTGACTTTTGACCACATGTATGCACTATTGGAGAGCTGGTGGGGGCCTGTCCCCCTCCAGAACCTGGGCAAGGAGAAGGCGCACGCCAAGGGTGGCCGTAGCCAGTAGGAGCGCTAGGGCCTTGTTGGACAGGACTCCACCCCTTTTTGATTTTCAATCAGAGTTCTACTAATCCAGTTTGACTGTCTTAGGCGCCCTCTAGGAGGATCCATGGGGTCTCTTTTCAACCAATCAGATTAGATCTGATTCACAAGGGTGTGATTGTTGAGAGGAAGAGGAGTTGGATCACAAGAGTCTATAAAATAAGGACCCCCGCGCCAACCCTAATCCTAAGTGAATTCAATAGAGATTTCCCATGCCCCAAGGTGCCTCTCCCTCCTTCTGCCATAGTCTCTTCTCTCTTGCTTCCACATCCAAAGGTATTTTGGACTTAGTTTGGTGCGATTTCAGATCAAGAAAGGCGATCAAAAGCAAGAAGGCTGCGCTGTGCAAAAGGACGACTGCAATCTTCAAAAGAGTTTGAAGCTCCAGATTAGATCCAGAAAATCTGATTTTTGAGGTGTGTAGAGAAGTAAGAGATCTCCAGATCCACACTAAGTGGATACCATAGAGGCCAGGCGCTTGCGTGGCTAAGATCCATGAACCTTCCGCTGCAATCAGGATCATCTACAGGGTAATAGGATACCCAAATCAGGTAAATTAAATTGATTTAATTTATCTTATTTATTTTTATTTATTAAAATAATAGAATAGATCTGAAACATATCAAGATCTGATGAGATCAAGAAGAAATTTTTGAAATATATCTCTGATCTAATCAGATCTGGACCGAACCTTGGACCGAAAAATCAGGATTTTCCTTCATTAGATAGATACTATGGTTTCTTTAGTCCGGCGGAACGTGCATTCTATTAACTCCGATGAGAAATGACGAGGATTTGTCACGCTTATATGGATGCCATGCAGAGGATCAACTCTACGTAAGTGGCTGAAACTTATGAAAGTCCGAATAAAGTCCATTGAAAGTCAACAGTATATGACACTTGGTGATCCACTGAAGGATAAAATTTTTGGATGTAAATAAATTTTCAAAAGAAAAGAGCTAGATGAAAAGATGGAATCTATAAGATCGTTCTGGTTGCCAAGAGATATCTTCAGCATTTAGTATTGACTATGCGAGGATGTTTTCTTCAGTGGCAATGCTCACAGTCTATTCGAATTTATACTTTGCAATAGCAGCATACCTAGACTATAAAATCTGGTAATCGGATGTAAGATGACTTTTCTTAATGGAGAGCTAGACGAAAAAAATGTTGTATATGATATAGCCTGAGATTTTTTACATCCAAGATGTAGTACCAGATTATGCAAGCTAAAGAGAGTTCCATTCTATGAATTGAAGCAGGCATCTCGAGTGGAACATGCATTTTGATTAGTATATCAGGAACACATGGCTTATTGTTAAGAACAGAGAAAAATTTGGCGTTGTACAAATGGCTAACGGTTCTATAGTTTATTTTTTGTACTAGTATTGGTTGAATATTATTCTCTTAATCGGGAATGATCACTCCGACCATTACGAACGGAATTAAATTTGGCTGTCGATTCTCAATTCTCTCATAGGACTTGAGGAAAAGTTTCCTACATCTAGGATGGAGATTCCTTATAAGGATAGATCTTAAAGATTGCTGGATTATTCAGCACATACATTTATACTATGTTGAAAGAGTTCAGTTTGCGAGAATTTTTAAAAAGGGTTAATCTCTCATAGCCAAAGATTTCTCTTCAAAGAGGGATTTGTTCGATAACTTCTCAAAAGAGAAAGCGTACGAGTAGAAACCATATGTTCGCAGTGATTCTATCTATATAATGCCATCAATGTTGTACGGACTAAACGTGGGCATATTCACTAGGGTAGTGAGTAGATACTTATCTGATCTAGGTTGAAAATCACTAGAAGGTTTGAAGACCAATCCTGAAGTTTGAAAAGTATCAAGAACCAGATTCATCTATGAAGATACTGATTTGAACTTATAGATACACTGATCTTTAGTTTCTAGTCAGATCACGATGACATAAGAGTGTGTTCAGATTATGTATTTATTCCTTGACGATGGAATGGTCTGTTGAAGGAGTTTCAAGAGCACACTTGATCGATTTATATGTTGATACAGAGTATGTCCATGGCATTCGATGCTGTAAAGAGCTGTTGTGGCTTACGAAAGTCCTTCCGATGAGCTGAAATAGCACCCTTTTGACTAGTCCAAATTTTGCTTTTACTATGATAGCACTAGGAGCCATAAGCTCAAGCGAAGAAACCTGAAGGCACATCAGCGCACCAAACACATTTTGCGTTGCTACCATCTTTTATGAAAAATTATGGAATGAGGTGACGTCGAGCTTCAAAAGATCGATGAAAAGAAGAACGTGGTCGACCCATTATACTAAGCTCTCAAAATCAAAGAGTTCGATAATCATAAATGAAATATAGGTATTCGATACTGTTCTGAGTGACTTTAATTTAAGTAGGAGTTATTACGAAATGTATCCTAAAGCTAATTATCTAGATTGTAGATGGTTGAGCTAAATATAATTTATACTTTAAATTTTAATTGAATAAAATTATTTATTCTGATAATTTCATTTTTTTGTGCCATCTTTCTGTAATGAACTCTCTATGATGAAGTCATTAAAACTATTTAACTCGGTTAAACGGAGATTTATATTTAGTCCTTAAAATTGTCGTAGATCAAGATTCGTTGTTAAGTAGGACAACAACTAATCAAGAGTCTAGGTCGTTGTATGCTATAAATGTTAGTTGTCTCTTAACTAAGAAGCATGATTCATGCTGTTATGGTACAGGTAAGAAAGATATATTTCATCGATGCTTGATCCAATGCAAGCTCGTCTTTTATCAAGATTGCTCATGAAAAATATGGGTATAAGTATCCCTTAGACCTGAGATCATTACGGTGACTTATAAGCAACTCACTATACTTTGGTATCAGACTACCTAAATTTCTAATTCAATGATGGAAGGCTACTCGGTGCAGTCAAGTATTTGGCTTGTCGGTGCGTGAGTCAAGATGGAATTGATCCCTCCAAGTATTGAAGCAAGTATATCACAGTATTCCTCGATTGGGATAGTCCATATAATGGATGCTGAATTTTGAAATACAATATGGATGAATTTTTAGAGTTGGCAGTTAATCCTAGATCATCCTCTGAGCATCGTGGTCAAGGAGATGAATTATACGATAATTATGTGCCACAGGTTCGTTGATGTTGCATTACGATTTTCGATCTATCTGAACATCGGGTATCATTGCTAGATGGTCATATCAATTGCTACAAAAAATTAGTTCCTATGCTACCAACTTAGGATTCGAATCTATGGGGTCACACATAATAGGAGTGCTTACCTGATCTGATGGTTGATAAAGGTCCTCACTAGATTGGAACTAGATATCTTATTAGAAGGATTAAGTTAGCAGTCTTAGATGCTGATTAGCCTCAATTTGATTTGACGATGAGAAATTTGCATCAAGTCTAATTGAAATTTGATTCAATTAGGTTTGAACCTGATTAACTCATGTGATGATTCTAATCGCTTAGGAAGATGGACCCTAATTTGATCAATTGGATCGATTAATTTTTAATTTGATTAAATATTAATTAAGTTGGGTTACAGCTAATTTAACTTGGAATTTGACCTAGTCAATTGTCAAGCACTAATTAGTTTGAATAAAATCAATTTGGATCCAATTTCAAAGTAAGTTTGAATTTAAACATCCCTTCTCCAGTGCATTGACTTGACTTTTTTCCATCTCATGCACATTGGGAATGTGCATTAGGATTTTGTTCAGCCAAGAAGTTTGTACACCCCCTCTCTTTTTTCTCTCTTGATCTGGTCCAAGTATTGGGAATCGGTTCAAAGCAAGTTAAATTTTGAATTTAACTTTAGATGTAGAGGTTGAAACAAATTCAAGTCTTTTTCTTATACATTTCCATGCCTCCTTGGGTTTGTCATCAAAACATTTTTCTAATTTTGGTTATATGTGCACGTGGAAGAAGAGTCCTTTCTCTGCATCAGTACACTGGTTTGGATTGTTGGATTGATGAAGAGTCACTTGTGATTTGAATTCAAGTGAATTGGTTTGAAACCCTCAGTCATTTTTCATGCACAATTACCATCTCAGGTCGCCCATTTTAAAATGGAATTTTTTTTTGGGTATGCATGAGATGTGCGAAGTATCTGAGAGGGGTATGCATGATGAAGAGAGAGATTTCATGAGGAATTTTTGTGAGACAAATCAGAGGATAGGGACTTCTAATCTAGGCATGAGTTTTCTCCAAAGAGAGAAATGTCAAGAGTGGAGACTCTAGATTTGGATGGAGGGTTTGAGTGTCAGATCTCCACCGACTTTCACCACCATCTCATCATCCTCCATTACGTCTTCTTATTTCTTGAGTATCCAGAAGATCAGGAGCAGTTCATCGATTTGGATCGCGAATGTTGGCTATTTGAAGACCCCAGAGAGAGCTAGCACTATTGGAGAGGCTGATCAAGATCAGCTGCTTCGGGGACTCCATAAAGATCGGACACGTGTGTGGCTGCAACTCATCATGAAAGTGATTTTTTGGTGGATCCAAATTGTCGTGATCATATACCTACGCACATACTATATTCTGAATATAGATTGATCAGCAAATGCGATTTGCTGATCGATTATATTTTATTTTTTTTAATTTCATATTAACATGTCAAGATCCTGAAGTGTAGAATTTTATTGATAGATTCATAGCATTATATAGAATTTAATAGATAGATTAATTTTTACTTTCATCTTATACATTTTCGAAAAATTTAAAAAGTCTAGCTCAGACTCTGCTAATTTTCCTTTTAGATTTTATAGATACGCTTCGAAGAATTTTTACTGGTCACACGATCACGTTGTTTTGAAAGTTGAATAAATGTAATGATATACGAAGATTTTTAAATCTTGCAAACCACTTCAATCAGCAGCCTCACTCAGAAAGAAAGAAAAATTTTTGGGTATTGTCAACCTATTTTCAGATCGTATAAAACCATTTTCTCGTAACATTTCAGATTCAACTAGGTTTTCGATAAATTTTGTTTCGCTTAGAATGTATTTGACCTGTTTTATAGCTCGCCGAATTTCTATTCTTTTTTTTTATCTCACGCTATGAGTTCTTCTTGATCCGAACGTTGTGGTAGAGAGAATGTGTTATCCGTTATCTGATCTATTTAAAATTATTACACAGCTGTAATCTTTAATCTTGCACAAATCTAGTGGTCATTAAATTTCCCCTTCAAGCTAAATGAACAAGAATGTTAACCAGTATTGCATAATATTATATACCATATTCATTATTATTATATGGTATTATGATATTATATACTATATTTATATTATAATACTGTCGTATCATATGATATGGTATTTATTATTACATTATAACATTTATTAGATATGAGGGGAAGCCGTGCTCGACATGTGCGAGTAGCTCCCTCTGATAAGAGAAGCATCCTCCCCTTTCTACTAGAACTGCCTCTGTTGTTGTTTGCTTTTTTCCCCGCATTCTTTTCCATCAAACATCCCTTTTTGCTCATGGCTTGCGCCAACAAATGCCAGAAATTAGTTTCCCGCGAGCTTAAAAAACCAGAACCATTATTTGGGGAAAATTTACAATGTAAGGACAGAAACGGTTCACACCACGACGGTTCTCCACTCTTCGCTAAGGTATCTATGCTAGAAATCAACTTCACTCTCAGATAACTTGCATCCTGCATGCATCATGCTCACATTTGCAAATGTGGTGGCAAAACATATCCAGTCACTAACGATCCATATTAAGCCCAGCTTTACTTTAACCATTGTAAGCAGGCCCTAGTGGTACATTGTTCAAACAACAACCATTACCCAAAACTTTATCATCTGAGCAGAAATTAGAACACGCTTCCTTAAAATTACTCCCAACCATCAATGGATATCCATTAATTTGGACCAACAGCAGTGAAAGAAAAAAAACTTTTTAAGTGAGAGGATCAGTGCTCAGGTGGAAAACAAATTCTGCAAACGCGGAGTTTGCTAGGGTCTAATTCTGCTTCCGTAGTGATCTTGTCCTAACAGTCAGCATCTTTGCGAAATGAACCAAAGTCCAACCTTGCTAGGCGCATCTGCACGTACAGCCACAAAGTATATATATCAGTAAACCTCCGACTCTTTATTGTGCTCATCTTTGAAGATCAATTATCGTTATTTGAAAGTAATATGTCATCTGAGGTGGTTGATATGCCATCATG
Organism: Cocos nucifera; assembly: GCA_006176705.1. Classification (NCBI taxonomy): domain Eukaryota; kingdom Viridiplantae; phylum Streptophyta; class Magnoliopsida; order Arecales; family Arecaceae; genus Cocos; species Cocos nucifera. Next base: position 158,364 of record QRFJ01005104.1, on the reverse strand, counting down.
TGCTGATAGGATAGTCAAATCAAGATGGCATCTGAAATTGTATCCATAAGAAAGTTCATACTACATTCGTATTAAGGATTCCCAAAATCCAACACTAAGGCACACCAGTTTTGCATGAGTATCCAGATTTGTCATCGGAGGTGTTGTCTCCAACACTCATTTAGCAGGGGCAGGGGTGGATCAGTCCTTGCCTTGGCTGCGAATCAACACAACCCAATTTGGGGAATTTTTTTTTACCAGGGGGTTTGCCTTTGGGGGGGCCCACCATTAAACAGGGTTCCTTCATAAAGGTAGCCCACCAGAGAAACCATTTCTTCAGGGTCCTTTTCAGGTGAGTCTTGTCTGTCCGAGCCAGTTTGACTAATTATTGGAGTTGGGTCAACATAATTATTTATGACCAATTTCCAGACCATATAACCCATTCCACCCGTAAAAACTCTATTTTTTTTAATAGTTACACCGTCAATCAGATTGTGTCAATTAATGCGTTTAACTGATCATCATAACCCAACCCAAACTTGACCTTCTTATATCAAACAAGCTTACATGGTCCGGTCATCTACTTGTTTATGGACTAAGGTTGGTTTGGGTTTTGATATTTCAGGTTTGAATTTGTCGGTTCGTCTTAAAACTAGCTAAGTTATCATTGCACATGCAAATGCCTGTTGTCATAGAGACATTAGAGCTAATAACACGTGACGACTTCCAATATTTCACGAAAGATGAAAATTAAGTAACTAATAATTTTTTATTGTAATGATAGTATTTAACTTTTTCAACTAATATAGAATATCATATCATAAAAATAACTAACCAAAAGCAGTAAACTTTATGACATATTCATTTCGCAAATTTCATTTATCCAATACAAGAGATTCTTACCTTTTATGTTTAATGTTAATCAATTCGTCTATCAAGCTAACATAATACCTATCTATAACCGACTACCATTGTGTACACATACTATCCCATCCAAAATGGACTGATTTTTTTCATACTCAACAATCTTGACATTTTTAAATCCAATCTTCAATTGAAGTCCAACTTTTCAAATATGACCTTGTTTGGCTTATATTGTTAACATAATCCAAGACGTATTAGAAATTGTTGGATTAGTTGAGTTGCGTCAAGACTATATGCAGTAAAATTTAACATTAGATTAAGCTTTTTTCTACCAATAGAGAATACTCAAATATAAATCGATAATTACGAACAGGAGAAATAACAGCACACAACATGCAAGATTTGGATCATAATTAAAAAGAAAGAGAGAATTGATTTGTGGCAGAACGTGGGGAATTGTCATAGACAACTCTAATCAAATGAATCATATACCCCATATATATCATATATATCAACTTGTGGTGTCATCTTTGAATAAGGAGGTTAGACTGAGCATTGTGTTGAGGGGTCGTAAGAAGAAAATATATTTTACAAATTAACACCTTCATATTCTATTTATAGACCTCGAAAAAGTAGTTGATATCTATTCAGTTAACAGAAAATAATGGTTAGAAAAAACAAAATCCTCTCGAAAAAAATGAAGAAGTAGCATGATTTTCTACCTCATGTATGTTATATTGTTTGGTTAAATATTGCTCCTTACTTTTCCCATTTGGATCTGCTGGTATTGTGATCCCTCAAGCTGCCTTGCCAATCTTACCATTTGCTTGGTTGCTATTGAAGTTTGTCGGTGTCTATCTCTATTCCACTTTATTCCATCCCTGCTTCCCTTTGGAGTCTACTCCAAAAACATCCAACTCATTTTTTCTGCAATACTTTTAGATTTAGTAAACATCAACTTAGTTATCTGCAATCCTTGTTAGTAGCCTATCTTTTGCGATGCTTTCTCTCTAAAGATTCTACTTTTGCTTCTCGTTTCATGTTTGAGATCCTTCAAGCATTACCTTTTTATTGTGCGTTTCGTGTGGAATGACGTGCTATGCTAAGAAATTATATTGCATTTCTAAAAGATAAAGAGCCTTATGTAAAATGTTTTCTTTCAATTTTTATCATCAATTTCTGCCTTGATGTATACGTCATAATGAAGCTCAAAAACCTATCATAAAGAACCAGATTGTTTTAATTAATTTCAAGTTGAATAAATTCATATTCAAAACCTATGTGACAAGGTTATGCTTAGCATGGAGAACCCTGGAATTCTTTTTCTGTTTCTGGACTAAAGCATGGTAGCCTACTCTTCCTTTATCTTAAGCATGTGTTAAGGATCTCTCTTTTGGAATGTAGAAATAGTATCCTAATGACTCTTTAGGATATCCTATGAATCGAGCTCTAAAGGATCTAAACTCTAACTTGTCCGCTTGTTGTCTTTTGACATGAGCCGGACAACCCCAAATTCTGAGATGACTCAGACTTGGTTTCTTACCGTGCCATATCTCATACGGTGTGGTAGGAACGGTTTTAGAGGGAACCCTATTCAGTAAATAGATTGAAGTTAATAATGAATGTCCCCAAAGAAAATCTGGGAGGTCTGTGAAGCTCATCATGGATCGAACCATATCCAATAGAGTCCGATTTCTCCATTCTGAAACTCCCATTGAGTTGAGGTGTTCCTGGTGGAGTCCATTGAGAGACTATGCCATTTTCCTTAAGATAGTCTAGGAATTTCCGGCTAAGGTATTCACCTCCTCGATCTGATCGAAGAACCTTAATGGGTTTTCCAGTTTGTTTTTCTACTTCATGTCTGAATTCTTTGAACTTTTCAAAAGCTTCAGACTTGTGTCTCATAAGATACACATACCCATACCTAGACAGATCATCGGTAAAGGTAATGAAGTAGACAAAATTGCCTCTAGCCGGCACATCAAATGGGCCGCACACATCAGTATGTACTAGGGCAAGGAGATCTGTGGCCCTCTCCCCATGTCCAACAAAAGGGAGTTTAGTCATTTTGCCTTGAAGACAAGATTCACAAGTTGGATATGACTCAAAAGTCAATGGACTCAATAGCCCATTTTTCTCCAATTTGTTAATCCTATCTTCTGCTATATGACCTAATCTCAGGTGCCATAGATATCTGTCGTTTGGACTATCCCTAGGTCGTTTGGCATTCACGTTTTGCTCGATAGTTAAGAATAGGTACATCAATATGTAGCTGATAAAGACCATTAATAAGGAAACCATTTGCAATTTTATTTCTTTCATAAAGAATGTTACAATGGTCCTTAAAGAAGGTGATCACATAAGCCTTCTTGTGCTAAGCATGAAACAGAAATCAAATTCCTGCTAGCTGCAGGCACATAATAACAGTCTTTTAAAACTAAGTCTAAACCAGATGGTAATCGAAGAGGGTATGTTCCCACGGCTACTGCAGCAACTCTTGCTCCATTACCGATGCGTAGGATCATGTCTCCATCCCTCAGCCTCCTGCTATCCTCAAGACCCTGCATAGAAGTGCACAGATGAGCACTAGAACCAGAGTCAAGCACCCAACTGGATGCAGAAGAAACCGTAAGGTTAGACTCAATAACGAGCATACCTCCAGAAGGACCTTCCTTCTTGTTCTTCAGGGTGGCCAGGTAAGTAGGGCAGTTCCGCTTCCAATGGCCGTCGCTGTTGCAATGGAAACACTTTCCTTTGCCATCGACCTTTCTTCTTCGGTTCTGCCTTCTTCTTCTTTGATCCTTCCACCTTTTGCTTTTTCACAGACTTTCTTTTCTTTCCATAAGACTTTCTTTTGGAAGAAGTCCGTTCCATAGCAAGAACTGAGCCTTTAGAACCTTTCATAGAAAGCTCAGCGGTAACCAGCATATTCATTAACTCGGCCAAGGAATTTTGAAGTTTATGCATGTGGTAATTCATGATGAATTGCCCATATGCATCAGTCAAGGATTGCAGAATAATATCGTTCTGCAAGTCCAAGTCCAACTTCACACCGAGCTTCTCAAGCTCTTCCATGTCCTTGATCATTGTCAGACAGTGATCTTGGACTGACTGCCCATCACGCATCTTAGCCTTAAAAAGTCATTTTCGTGACTTGATATTTGGCTGCGCGACTCTGTTCACCAAACATCTCCTGCAGGTGAGCCAACATTTGGCGAGCAGTCCCGATATCTTCATGTTGGCGCTGGAGCTCATCAGACATCGAGCCCAACATGTAAGTATCTGGCCTTATTATCTTCGTCAATCCATTTTTCCAGAGACGCTCTCTGTTCAGTGGATGGACGAGCTGGTAAGGTGGGAGGGTCCTGGTCCAAAACATGTGTTAACTTCTCTGAACCCAAAACAATTTTGTAGTTCCTGAGCCAATCTTTATAATTGGGTCCAGTCAGTCTATGTGTGTCCTAGGATACGTGCCAAGTGGGTTGGACGCAGACATTTTTCCTGTAGAGAGTCAAAGATTCTAGTTAGATACTGTAATTTTGACTTGACCAATTTATTTAGGGATTTTATTTTTAAACAAATTAGCTCCCACTATTTTCTCGGATCCCTACACTCCCTCTGTAGAGATGCAAAAATCTCCACGATTAATGATTTCTAGTGGGTGGTGCGGTCTCACCAACTGACTCATCACCTCACCTAACAGTTATGGTGATGGGTTAGCCAATGAGTGAACAACTCTTGTTCAATGATTCTCTAATCATGGTGCACCCAAACTTGGTCTCTAATTCATGAATCTCACCGTATCCGGAATATTGATCCACTCCTTAGTTAAGTCAGACCCACCATTTGCATAGACTGGGTTCCTAATTGAGTCTCTCACCGTATCCGAAATATTGAGCCCAACTCATCCTCCAGCCCATAGCATCCAATGCCTAATAGACATGGTTGCATCTTCCCGGTGCAACTGAGCCACTGTATCCAGCCGAGAACAATCAACCCCGGGAAGGGCCCGCACATCTACAATGGTGGAAGACCTCAGACTTAATCTTTTCTTAGGGAGAATTGATTCAGGTCTCATTAAACTAGACTTGGCTTAGTCATAACAATTATGACTAACCTAGTGGCATGGGTTAGCTCGGATTATTGACCACCTCAGATCAGAACTGTGTCAACAGATATGGCCAGGTAAGTGAGACCGGTGGAAGGAATATGCCATTAACTCGTACAAGAATGCATTCAGGTCGAGTAGCTTCCAATTAAAAACCAGTCGGATCGTCTGTGCCAAACTTACCTTAGACACCAAATTGTTGAGTCAGAACCAATTGGGTTAGCCTACAATCCAGACTCTAACCTCTGAGCCTAATTAGGTCTTGCTTGATCGTGACTCGATCTTGACCCAGACTTAATCCTATTAGGCTGGTCAATTTAAGCATTGTTGATCCCATCTAACCAACTCTTGATTCGGTTTGATCAACCGCTTAGACCTAATTGAGCTACCCAAGCCCGAACCCAGTATTATGAATATGTCTTAGATCTGAAATTCTCAATTTTAGACCTAATTAATATTCCATAAACTTAATTCTTAATTAAGTAGGGTTCATAAACAAAATATGCACAATAAATCCTAGGGTTTCAGGATCTAGGGTTTTGCAGAAAGTAAGTTTTGGGTTTCTGATTAAGGACGAACACGCAGCACCCCTACACATCATAAGAACACCCCATCGAATGGGAAGAGAGGGCCTTTAAACCCTTCTTCGTTCTTATGACCGGACGGCCAAGAGGAACGCCTTAATCAGGAACATGTCAATACTACAAAACAGTTTATAGATCTATATCATATATCTCATATACAAATTTAGATCTAATCATGGCATATTTTGCATACATCTCATGTATCAAATCATGCATGTTTTCAGATCTAAATTATCTCATAATAATCTAAAAAATTAGATTTAAATTGATCTAATCAAAATAAATTCTAATCTAGACAATTATGTAGAACTATTCTACAACTAGTCTAGACATGCATCAATCATATCTCATATGATATTTAAAATTAAATAATTTTTATTTGCTATTTTTTAGATGTTATTATAACACTTATAATATCAAAAAATAGTAAATAAAAGATCTAAAATATGATTTAATCAGATTAAATCAAAAACATGCAAAACTATTCTATAGAACTATTCTATTCTAGAACTAGTCATGCATATCTTCTAATCTTAGATCCAAATCATTTAATTTTAATTTTTTCTGATTTTCAGATCTGATCACATCTCATGTGACATCTAAAATCACTTTATTTTTCTAATTAAAATAAATTTAAAATCAGATCTAAATAATTTAGAACCATGGCTCTGATACCAGTTGAAGGGAAATCCTGATTTTCCCGGTCCAGGTTCGTTCCAGATCTGATTAGATCAAGAGATATATTTCAAAAATTTTCTCTTGATCTCAATCAGATCTTGATATATTTTCAGATCTGATTCTTATTATTTTAATAAATAAAATAAAATAAGATAAATTAAATCAAATTTAATTTACCTGATTTGGGTAATCCTATTACCCTGTAGATGATCCTGATTGCAGCGGAAGGTTCTGGATCTTAGCCACGCAAGCGCCTGGCCTCTACCGGTATCCACTCAGGTTGGATCTGGAGATCCTCTTCTTCTCTATCACACCTCCAAAAATCAGATCTGGATCTGATCTGGAGGATCTTCAAAACTCTTTTGAAGATCTGCAGTCGTCCTTTTGCAGCAGCGCAGCCTTCTTGCTTTTGATCGCCTTTCCTTGATCTGAATCGCACCAAACTAAGTCCAAAACTACTTTTGGACGTGGAGAGCAAGGGGAGAAGAGACTATGGCATGGAGAAGGAGGGGAGAGGCAGCCTTGGGGCGTGGGAAATCTCTATTGAATTCACTTAGGATTAGGGTTGGGCGCAGGGTCTTATTTATAGACCTCTTGTGATCCAACTCCTCTTCCTCCTCAACCAATCACAACCCTTTGTGAAATCAGATCTAAATCTGATTGGTTGGAAAATAGAGACCCCTGGATTCCTCCTTAGAGGGCGCCTAAGACCAGTCAAAGTTGGATTCTTAGTAGAACTCTGATTGGAATCCAAAAAGGGAGGTGGAGTCCTTGTCCAACAAGGACTCCTAGGCGCCTCCTACTTGGGCTCACGCCACCCTTGGCGTGCGCCCTTCTCCTTGCCAGGTTCTGGCAGGGGGACAGGCCCCCACCAGCTCTCCAATAGGTGCATGACATGTGGTCAAAAGTCAAAGTGTCAATGGTCAACGTTTGACCAGTCAAAGGTAGACTTTTGACCAAAGTCAAAGAACAAGAAATGGCAGGTGACCAAAAATGGCAGGTAATGTCTTACAAATAAGACAACCTATTCTGACTTGGACAACCTCCAGTCAGACCATATGAAGGCCTCTGATTGAGCACAAACTCCTTTGGCTCAGTCAGGACAACTTATTTATGATAGTAAAAGAAGAACGTTAGGTTCAATCGAGTGCTAGCACGATTTCCTTGAACCTAATTGAATCTCATTCAGATCAATTGAACTAGATCAGTTCAATTGATGATCACCAGATTCAAACCCTTGTTTGTGTGACCCAGTTAGGTTCAGTTCTGTATGGTAATGGGATATGTCATGATCTCTATCATCGACATCATCGAAACTCCTTTCGATGGATCAGAACTCTTCTGATTCGAACAGCTAGAATGATCGATCATCTAAATCATTCTAATTGCTCCCAAAATCCACCAGTGACACCTAGCAGTATATGGTGGCAACCCATCAGAGCTGAATGCGAACCTCTTGGTGCAGCTACCTGTGTGATTAAGTTCTTCTATCTTGAGCCCCGATCAGATTAGGGTTAAGGTGAACTCGTCAAACCCTAGTCTCTGTCATATGATGTAATCATTCGATTCGAGTCCAATGTGAAAATCTAAATAGAAACTCTTTCTATTATTTCACTCTGCCATGGCCATGGGCTTCTGGACTTGATTCTCATGATCATCATAGGGCTACTCCTCTACCACCGAGGTAGATAGATTCCATCTTGATGCAATCCAGTTCCTACAATGAACATGTCATAGCCAACATACACCTCAGGGTTCCATATGGCTAGGAGACCGAGTAATGGTGTAGTCAAACTATAACACCCTCAAGGTGAACTGCCGATGCATCTCAGGTCAAAGAACCAGACACACTACTGCAGCATCGAGTCAGTCATTGACGAGAAGGTAGACTTCCTAATGACTACTCGAGGTGGTCACGCTCAGTGCCCTCGTTCTCTAACGAGTACCTGTACTCTCGCTCCGGTGTCTCCACACCGTAGACTCAAGACTCATCTACTAAAGAGAAGCGATTGTACACCAACCTTCCGGATCAATCACCATCCTCGTGATGATCCTATGGTCGGGAGCTGTTTATGAGTTAATAATGATTATTCATGTCTTAAATTTTCAACTCTTGAAAATATGAATTATCATTACCATTAACTCAAAGGATGTATCACAGACACTAAATACACATGTGTGATAGAAAATAACCCATTTCATTAATTATAGTCAAAATTATAATTTTGCCCTTAGAAGTGTATTACAAGTGTCAGCCAATTCTGGCTTCTAGGGCACATATATCTAACATCTAATTGATGCGGTACTCTACCGAATCTCCTCAAGGGTATCTCTACAATGGGCTCTGGATTTGATCTTATCAAATCCAATTCTACAGGTTTATTGAATATGTCGGTTCTTCTACCTGTCGAATTTCACTAAACTCAATATTAGAAGCAGTTGTTTCTTCCATAAGGAACATATTTTCTAAAAAAGACTGTCCTATTGCTGACAAAAATCTTTTGCTCTTTAGCAAGATAGAAGTAATATCTCCTGATTTTCTTGGAATATCCTATGAACAAGCATTTATTAGACTTAGGTCTAAGCTTTTCTGGTTGCAAATATTTTACATAAGCCGAATATCCCCAAATTCTAAAGTGAGAGAGTGTCGGCCTACGCCCAGTCTATATCTCATATGGAGTTTTTGCAACAGACTTGCTTGGAACGTTGATCAAAATAAAATAAGTAGTCTCAAGTGCATACCTCCAGAATGAAATTGGCAGACTCGCAAAATCCATCATGGACCGAACCATTCCTCCTTTCAGACACACCACTGTGCTGTGGTATTCCAAGAGGGATCCATTGTGAAAGAATTTCATTCTCTCCTAGATATATCAAGAACTTATTGGAGAGGTATTCATCTTCTCGATCTGACCGAAGAGTTTTAATGCTCTTCCTAAGTTATTTTTCTACCTCATTTCGATATCGTTTGAATATTCCAAACGAATTGGATTTACTCTTCATAAGATAGACATATCCATAATATAATGAAGTAGTAGAACCCACCTCTAGTACATGTGTTCATAGGTCCACATACATCAGTATGTACTAAACTCGAAAGATCAGTGGCCCATTCACCCTTTGCAGTAAAAGATGATTTGGTCATCTTACCAAAAAGGTAGGACTCACAGGTAGTCAATGATTCATAATCATCGATGTCAAGGATATGCTTCTTGACTAACTTGTTGATCATATTCTTATTTATATGACCTAGCCGATGGTTCCAAAGATAAGCATCAGTGATATTATCTAGTTTTGAGTATTTATTAGACATGTACATTACACTAATAGATTATGATAAAATATAAATATTATTTTTTAATTATCCTTGCATTACTATAATACCATTTATAATGATATCATAATAATTTTCTTTTATTGACAAACAATAATCATCCAGGGTCAAAAGCCTAACAAATATTATATTCATCATAAAAGATGGACAATAGTAATAATCACTTAAAACAATATTATTATTTTTGAAAAATAGCTCAAGAGTTTTCAATGCTAAGACTTGAACTTTACTTCTATCCCCAACATTAAGAAATCTATCACCATGCTCAAACTTTCTACTAATTTGAAGTCCATGCAATGAATTGCATATATAAATCGGACTTTCGATATCTAATACCTAGGTAGATGTATCACATGCAGAGAAATTGCAAGGTATTATCATATAACAGTCTCGATCAGCAACCACTTGCTGATTTCTTTTTTTCAACCTATTCAGGTTAAGAGGACCATTTCTCTTTGGATCTGCTTGATTAGGATCAATACTAGACTCCTCGTATTCAGGTCCTAAATGCTTATCACTGTCCAATAGTGAACGGAGCGGACTTACATAATCCATTCTATTTATCTGAAAGAAAAATATAAGACCATATTAGTACTTGAATTAATTAATTCTAAAGACTTGGACTTTACTCTAAAGGTTCTTCCACTATTTTTAAACGAATTGATAGCCTCTACCTCTAATTTGAGGAATTACACTAACCCCTTAGTGGGTACTGAAATCCACATAGACTACAATCAGGCCCGAGAAAAGCTCTGACTAATCTGCATGCATCTACAGATAGATTCACAACTAATTATTTCTCTAAATAATTTTTAGTAATTAGGTTTTGCCCCAGAAATTAAATCAGTAGGCTTTGGCCTCCACTGAAATGGTCTAATTAGGTCCAACCATTAACATGATCGACTTCGATGCATCAAGCGAACGAAAATCAGGCCTGAGGAAAGCTCTAGCTAACCTGATCGTCGAGTATGACCTAATCATCATATGATGGATAGTAATTTCAATATTCAGATGAACACCAAGTGTAAGACACCTTCAATGTTCATCTAGAAAATTAGACTCATTACTATTCACCTTAATGGAAGGCTTTGACTCAGTTATTCCCATAACCTTGTCATTTTAAGAACCTAATAATTTAGAGAATTTAATTTACTTATGATTTGAGATAGAAAGGATACGAACCATATTTTTTTCATTAACTTCACCAAGTTAAATCCTCCCACTGACTTCACCAAGTCAACAGGTCAGGACTAAAATCAATTTAGGTCCATGGGCACCTAATTCAGTCTTATTGAATTGAAATCAGTCAAACTGATTCCTAGTGACATTGGGTTATCTCGAATCACTAAGTATCTAATCAAGTCCTAATCAACCATGTCGGTCAGGTAAGTAAGATCAATGAAAAAGATATGTCATTAACTCGTCGAAGATCGAATCAGTACGAGTAGCTCCCAATTAAAAATCACTGATCTAAACTGCCAGACTTATCTTAGACACCAATTGGTTAATTAAATTTAATCAGATCAACTTAGTAATTATGAGCTAGACCGCTTAGCCATGAATTAAGTTCATCTTGATCTCGTTAAAGACATGGACTCATTCAACTATGACGATTGAAGTTAAATCTAGAGTGTCCTTGATCTAATCTAAAATAACACTTAGTTAGATTTGATCAACTACTCTAGATTAATCCATTCTTTAACTAATCTTGGTCTAACCCAATTAATAGATCTAATTCATCTAATCCTTTAACCCACAGAATTATGAATTTATCTTAAAATCTTTAATTCACAATTCTAGACCATACTAGATAATACTTAATTCTTTTAATTAAGTTCTGAGCTGATGGGTTGGGGTTTGGCATTTGAAAAATAGTTTTCGGTTTTTGAAAGATTCTTTACAACCTAGCACTGTTTTATTAAATAAGTTGACTTATTTCAAAAATGAATCAGCTTATTTCACAAACAAGCACTAGTTGTAAGTTTGTTCAATCAAAAATAGCCATCAAATAGCTTCAGCTAACTTCTTGGTCGAGCTGACTCAGATTCCATCCAAGCCGGCCCGAGTAGAAGTCGAGCTCAGCTCGATCTCTGAGACAGCTAGCTCGAGCAGAAAAAATCAGAAACCCAACATTTCATTGAGCTGGGTCGGATCCCATCTAAGCCGATCCGATCAAAAGTTGAGTCAGCTAGATTTCTGAGACAGCGGCTCAAACAAAAGTCCAGAAGGCCAACATTTCATCGAGCTGGCTCGGATCCCATTCGAGTCGGCCCGAATAGAAGTCGAGCTAGCCCGGTTCCTGACCAAGCCAGCTGGAACAAAAGGTTTGAGAGGCTGTATCAGGCTAGCACACTGATCGAGCTGGCTCGATTTTTGAGATAGCCGGCTCGGCCAGCGAATAGAACCTTCACAAGATCCTGTTCAGATTTAATCTAAACCTATGTACATTATATAAAAATTATGAAATATTTAGATCTAATCTAAACACTAATTCATGATGAAATTTAGATTAAAATCAATTCAAAACATATCATAAAAATTCATTAGATCATATCTAAAATTTTTATGATCAATGTTATAGATCGCAACGTACCAGGACAACCTTTCCACTATAAAAGATAAACCTTACAACATGACAACCTACAGTCTGTGCGATCATTGTGTTATACATTAAATCTTTCTAATTTACATAAAAATATGTCGAGCAACCTGTTGTTCTGATACCATTTGAAGAAAAACCAACAGAATTTTGAGCATACTTTTTGAAATTTTTTCGAAATATATAGCAATGAAAGCAAAATTAATCTATATTAATTCTACGCATGCTATGATCTAATTATAAAACCCTACTCAGGATCTTTGACATGTTAATATGAATTAGAAAAATAAAACATAATCGATCAGCAAATCGCATTTGCTAACCGATCTATGTTCAGAACATAGTACTTGTGCGCGGGTAGATGATCACCACAATCTGGATCCATTGAAAAGTCGCTCTCATGACGCGCTGCAGCCGCATGTGCCTGGCCTTTATGGTGAGTCCACACGAAGCCTCTGATCTTGATCAACCATTCCGTAGTGCTAGCTCTTCTCCGGGGCCTTCGACAGCAATCTTTATCGATCCAATCGACGAACTGATCCTGATCTTTTGAACACTTCAAAAATTAGAAGATGCAATGGAGGAAAATGAAATGGTGGTGAAAGCTGGTGGAGATTTGGTATTCAAACTCTCCATCTAAATCTAGAGTCCCCACTCTAGGATTAGCACACATCCTTAAGAATTTTGATACTTCTTTCTTTGGAGAAAACTCACGCTTAGATTAGAAGTCTCTATCCTCTGATTTCTATCTCACAGAAATCCCTCACGAAACTTCTCTCTCTTCCTCACACATACCCCTCTCAGATACTTCACGCATCTTGTTGGGGATAAACCCCGCTCCTGCTAAAGCCCAGCCTGATGCTTAGCCTAATGCAATCGATAATCACGAAAGAGCTTCAGCGGCCAAATCTTAACCGAACTCCCTCAACCGACCGAACTCTCCAGCAGTCGAGCCCTAGTGGAATCCCTTCAGCCGGCTGAACTCCTCATCGACCAAGCTCCAATCGAACTCCCCCAATGATCGAATTCCTATCAAACTCTCAAGGAGCTGGACTTCTACGGAAGCCGAACTCCTTCCGGATTGCTCCTGCAGTTGAACTCCTACGAGAGTCGAACTTCCTCCGTATTTCTCCTATCGGATGCCTATGGGAGCCGAACTTCTTCCGAGCTTCTCCTTCAGTCGGATGTCTACAGAAGCCAGACTCCCTCCGCACTCCTTCGGTCAGACGCTTATGAAAGCTGAACTTCTTTCAAACTTTTCCTTCGACCGAACTCCTTCAGGAGCCAAACTCCTTTCTGACTTCTTCCTCAATCGGATTCCTCCAGCGGATTACTCTCGGATAATCTCCTCTAGACGTATTCTCTTCAAGAGTTCGAACTCCTCTGGAATTGATATATGCCAAAGTCCACCAACCAATATCTGCTTTCTCAGAGCTATGGCTATTAAATCTTGATGAACGGTCACCATCAGTCTGCCACAAGCGATGCTACAGGCGGCATCCTCCTCCATGACAGATTCTGTCAGACCTCGAGTAGCCCGCTATCAGATGATATAGCTATCACTATCAGTCTGACGGTACCTTTCTCTCCGTATCGAACTTCATGCGGTTCCGAGTAGTCCGCTATCAGATGGTATGACCGTCACTATTAATCAAGCTCCGTCTATAAAAAGAAGATCCTCCAGATACATTTTCTCTAAGCTCTAAGCTCTCTTCTTCTTTTCGAAACTCTGCCGAGCTCTCGCCTAAGCACTCCATTTCTGTTGGTCAGAAAAGCTGACTTGATCATCGGAGGATCCCACCGGAGCCACCACCACCGACTCTAGATGAAACTTTATTTTGCAGATCTCCAACGGCGATCTCATCCGCCTCCACTTCAGCTCGTTCCGATGTCAACCAGATTCTGCACCAACAGAATTGGCACTAGAGGAAGGGCCCTCTATCTCTGAGATACCCTTGTTCTTAAAGGAGTGCTTAGTCGACCCTACCAACCTCCTTCTCTAAGGTTCGTCTCCACCCTCTTTCTCAGTCCCAAGAAATGCCTCAAAAGAAGACAACCATATGAACATCTACCACGTCTATCATCAGATCTGAGTCGGATCCATTCACTCCTGCTCCATTACCGACACTTCAACCTCCACCTCCACCGACGGCCATGGTAGATCCAGAGCAGTTCAACCTGCTGATGCAGCAGGTTCAGGACCTCATCGAGACGGTGTAGGCCATGCAGCAGCCTCCGATGGCGACTTCATCAGAAAATCTATCATCAGAATATTGAAAATTGATCCCAAGGAAGAGCATTTGGCTTAGCATACCCGTTGCCCTTAGGAGGGAGAAATAGAGAGCAGAAGTTCTCCCCCAAGAGGCTTCGCAGGAGGACGAAAAGAAGTTCGGCCATGCTCATGAGCTCCCCCCGAGTGCAAGCGAGGCCGAACTCTCCCTCGAGCTCATCGTCAAGGAAGCCCCGATAAAAGAGCATGAAGTTCTCCCCCAGAAGATTTCACAGGAGAGCCAAACAAAGCTCGGCCATGCTCATGGGCTCCTCTCGAGTGCAAACGAGGTCGAACTCTTTCTCGAGCTCATCGTTAAGGAAGCCCTGATAAAAGGGCATGAAGTTCTCTCTCAGAAGGCTTTGCAGGAGGATGGAATGAAGTTCGGCTGCGCTCATGGGTTCCCCCTAAGTGCAAGCGAGGCCGAACTCCCTCTCGAGCTCGTCGTCAAGGAAGCTCCGACAAGAGGGCATGAAGTTCTCCCCCAGAAGATTTCACAGAAGGATCAAATGAAGCTCGGCCATGCTCATGGATCCTCCCTCTGAGCGCAAGCGAGTCCGAACTTCTCAAGCTCGTCATCAAGAAAGCCTCGACAGAAGAACGCGAAGAAGTCCTCCCTCCAGATGGTTTCTCAACCATGCCCTCCTCAATGTTCTACATACGTCGGTCTGAAGCAAGCCAATGATGCTACCGTAGCTAGAACCATCAATAAAGGAAGAACAACAAGGAGATCGACCGCCTTCCGACATCATCGATGCTATCTCTAGGGGCTTGATACTTCGGTGGACTGTCATCTTCCAACGTCAAAGCTAAGAGAAGCTTGTTCTAAATTGAGAAGGTCAGCACAAAATAGAGGAGGTCGTCAGGTCCAAAACTTACCGTCTGAAAAACTCGGAAGAACAACGCTTCCACGACCTTGAGACTCGGAGAATTCGAGAATGTACTGTCGATAATTTTTCTTCAATAAGACTCCTCCATTTCAACATTATTATTTTTCGATGCAAAAACCACCTAATGATAGGAAAGAAGCAAATAATAGTGGCCATGATAGGAATAGGAGGAGAACCTCATCCTAACATGAGTAAGTCAAAGGCCTCATTCATTTTAGACGAGATGGGGGAGAGGTCCTGACAACGGCCCTTATGTGCCCCTACAGTCCATTAAGAATAGGAGGAGAACATCGTCCTAATGCGAGTAAGATCGAAGGCCTCATTCATTTTAGATGAGATGAGAGGAGAGCTCCAACAACGACCCTTATGTCCCCATAGTCCATTAGGAATAAGAAGAGAACCTCATTCTAATGCGAGCAAAGTTGAAGGCTCGTTCATTTTAGACGAGATGGAAAGAGAGGCCCTGACAACGGCCCTTATATGTCCCTACAGCCCATTAAGAATAGGAGGAGAACCTCATCCTAATGCGAGCAAAGTCGAAGACCTCGTTCATTTTAGATGAGATAGAGAAAAAGGCTCCAACAACGATCCTTATGCGTTCCACAGTCCATTAGGAACAAAAGGAGAATCTTGTCTTAATGCGAGCAAAGTCGAAAGCCTCATTCATTTTAGACGAGATGGAGGGAGAGGCCCTAACAACGGCCCTTATGTGCCCCCACAATCCGTTAGAAACAGGAGGAGAACCTCATCCTAACGTGAGCAAAGTCGAAGACCTCGTTTATTCTAGATGGGGCGAGAGGAAAGGCCCCGATAATGGCCTCATTGTGCTCGACAACTGCAGGAGATAAGATCTCCTTCAACCTCAACCACTGGAGATAAGATCTCCTTCGAGCCTCTACATCAATAGAAGATAAAATCTCCTTCAACCTCGGTTGCTGGAGATAAGATCTCTTCCGAGCTTCTACATCGGCAGGAGATAAGATCTTCTTCAATCTCAACTGTTGGAGATAAGATCTCCTCCGAGCTTCTACATCGATAGGAGATAAGAATCTCCTTCAACCTCGACTGTTGGAGATGAGATCTCTCCCGAGCTTCTACGTTGATAGAAAATAAGATCTCTTTCAACCTCGACTGCTGGAGATAAGATCTCCCCCGAGCTCAGCCTTCAATCTTGACTGCTGGAGATAAGATCTTCTTCGAGCTCGATCTTCGACCTCCGACTGCTGAAAATAAGATCTCCCCCGAGCTCGACCTTCGACCTTGACTGCTGAAGATAAGATCTCCCCCAAGCTTCTACGTCGGCAGGAGATAAGATCTCCTTCAACCTTGGCTGCTAGAGATAAGATCTCCCCCAATCTCCACCTTCAACCTCGACTGCTGGAGATAAGATCTCCCCCGAGCTCCACCTTCGACCTCGACCGCTGAAGATAAGATCTCCTCCGAGCTTCTACGTCAATAGGAGATAAGATCTCCTTCAACCTCGGCTGCTGGAGATAAGATCTCCTCTGAGCTCCACCTTCAACCTTGACTGCTGGAGATAAGATCTCGTCCAAGCTCCATCTTCAACCTCGACCGCTGGAGATAAGATCTTCCCCGAGCTTCTACGTCAACAGGAGATAAGATCTCCTTCAATCTCGATCGCTGGAGATAAGATCTCTTCCGAGCTCCACCTTCAACCTCGACTGCTGGAGATAAAATCTCCTCCGAGCTCAACCTTCGACCTCGACCACTGGAGATAAGATCTCCCCCGAGCTTATACGTCAATAGGAGATAAGAATCTCCTTCAACCTCGGACGTTGGAGATAAGATTCCTCCGAGCTCCATCTTCGACCTCGATTGCTAAGAGATAAGATCTCCTCCGAACTCCACCTTCGACCTCGACCGCTGAGATAAGATCTTCCCCAAGTTTTCTACGTCAACAAGAGATAAAATCTTTTTTAACCTCGACCGCTAGAGATAAGATCTCCCCCGAGCTCCACCTTCAATCTCGATCATTGGAGATAAGATCTTCCCGGAGCTTCTACGTCAACAGTAGATAAGATCTCCTTCGACCTCGACTGTTGGAGCTAGGATCTCTCCGAGCTTCTACGTCAATAGGAGATAAGATCTCCTTCAATCTCGATCGCTGGAGATAAGATCTCCCCCGAGCTCTACCTTCAACCTCGGTTGCTGGAGATAAGATCTCCTCCAAGCTTGACCTTCGACCTCGGCCGCTGGAGATAAGATCTTCCCTGAGCTTCTACATCAACAGGAGATAAGATCTCCTTCAACCTCGACTGCTGGAGATGAGATCTCCCCCGAGCCTCTCCATCAATAGAAGATAAAATCTTCTTCAATCTTGACTGTTGGAGATAAGATCTCTTCCGAGCTCCACCTTTAACCTCGACTGCTGGAGATAAGATTTCTCCGAGCTCAATCTTCAACCTTGGCTGCTGGAGATGAGTTTCTCCCCCAAGCCTCAAAATCTCCTTCAACTTCGGCTGCTGGAGATAAGTTCTCCCCCGAGCTTCACCTTCAACCTCGGCTACTGGAGATAAGATCTTCTCCGAGCTCAACCTTCAACCTCGACTGCTGGAGATGAGTTCTCCTCCGAGCCTCAACTTCAACCTCAACCTCGATTGGAGATGAGATCTCCCTCGAGCTTCAACCACAACTTCAACCTCGGCTGGAGATAAGATCTCTTCCGAGTTTCAAAGTTCACATCAATAGGAGAGAAGACCTCCTTTAACCTCGACTGAAGATGAAATCTCCCACAAGCTTCAACCACAACGTCAACAAAAAATAAGATCTCCCTGGACCTCGACCCCGAGCCTCAACTTCAACGACAACCTTGGCTGGAGATAAGATCTCTCCCGAGCTTCAACTTCAACAGGTGCAGAGCATGGAAAAGGACTTCGACAGTCGCCTTCTTATACTCCCTTTCTTTAAATTTCGAACTCAAAAGTGGAGGAACTATTGTTGGAGATAAACCCCGCTCCTACCGAAGCTCAGCCTGATGCTTAGTCCAATACAATCGATAATCACGGAAGAGCTTCAGCGGCCAAATCTTAGTCGGACTCTCTCAGCCGGTCGAACTCCCCAATGGTCGAGCCCCAATAGAATCCCTTCAGCCGGCCGAGCCCTAGTCGAACTCCCCAACGACCGAATTCCTATCGAACTCTTAAGGAGTCGGACTCTTACGGGAGCCAAACTTCCTCCGCACTCCTTCAGTCGGACGCCTACAGGAGTCGAACTCCTTTTGGATTGCTCCTGCAGTCGGACTCCTACGAGAGCCGAACTTTCTCCGCACTCCTCCTGTCGGACGCTTACGGGAGCCGAACTCCTTCAAAGCTTCTCCTTCAATTGGACGTCTATAGAAGCCGGACTCCCTCCACACTCCTTTAGTCGGATGCCTACGGAAGCCGAACTCCTTCCAAACTTTTTCTTCGGTCGAACTCCTCCAGGAGCCGAACTCCTTTCGAACTTCTTCCTCAGTCGAATTCCTCTAGCGGATTACTTCCGGATAATCTCCTTCAGACGTATTTCCTTCAGGAGTCCAAACTCCTCTAGAATTAATATATGCCGAAGTTCACCAACCAACACCTGCTTTCTAAGAGCTACGGCTATTAAATCTCGATGAACGATCGCCATCAGTCTACCACAGACGATGCTACAGACGATGTCCCCCTCCATGACAGACTCCGTCAAACCTCGAGTGATCTGCTACCGAACGGTATGACTGTCACTATCAGCCTGACGACACCTTTCTTTCCGTACCGAACTTCATACGACTCCGAGCAGCCCGCTACTAGACGGTATGGCCATTACTATCAATCAAGCTCTATCTATAAAAAGAAGATCTTTCAGATACGTTTTCTCTAAGCTCTAAGCTCTCTTCTTCTTTTCGAAATTCCGTCGAGCTCTCACCTGAGCACTCCATTTCTGTGGTCAGAAAAGCTGACTTGATCGTCAGAGAGTTCCATCGAAGCCACCATCATTGACTCCGAACGAAACTTTATTTTGTAGGTCTCCGATGGTGACCTCGTCCTCCTCCACTTTAGCTCGTCCCGGCATCGACTGAATTCTGCACCAGCACATTTCATGCACACCGACAAAAAAATCTCATTTTAAAATGGGCGACCTGAGATGGTAAATGCGCATGAGAAAGGATAAGGATTGGAGGTTAGAAGGTTCCAACCAATTACTTAAATTCAAAATTCAAGTTAACTCTTCATCCAAATCCAATGCCCCAACCAGTGTATGATGCATAAAAGAACTCTCCTTCTGCATGCACATGCCAAAAATTAGAAAAGATTTGGTGACAAACCCAAGGGAGGCATGGGAATGGATAAGAAAAAGAGTTGAATTTGTTTCAACCTCTTAACCATCTAAGTTGAATTCAAAATTCAACTTGTTTTGAATCGATCTAACACTTGGAGCAGGTCAAAGAGAGAAAAGAGAGAGGGTGTACAAACTTCTTTGGCGTGTAAAATCCCATGCACATTCCCAATGTACATGGAGATGAAATAAGAGTCAAAGATTAATGCGCAGGGAGAAGGATGTTTAAATTCAAACTTACTTTGAATTGGTCCAAATTAGTTTCATCCAAATTAATTTATCTTGACCAATTAGACTAGATCAAATCCAACCAAATTAGGCTTAACCTAACTTAATTAATTTCTAATCAAATTAAAAATTAATCAAGTCCAACCCCTAATCAAATCAGGGTCCATCTCCCTAAGCGATTAGATCATCACATGATTTGATTAGGTCAAATCTAATTGAATCAAATTCAATTAGACTTAATCAATTCCTCATTGCTTAATCAAATTGAGCTAATCAACAATCTAATTGCTAATTAATCATCCAATAAATATCTGAGTTCCAATTCGATGGGATCCTTTGATCATCCATCAGATCAGATAGGAACTCCTATTGTATGTAACACCATGGATTCGAATCCTAAGTCGGTAGCACATGAACTAATTTTCCGTACAAATCGATGTGACCATCTAGTAATGATACTCGACGTCCGGATAGATCAAAAATCGCAATGCAACATTGACGAACTTGTGGCATATGATTACTGTATAATTCATCCTCTTGACCACGATACTCAAAGGATGATCTAAGGTTAACTGCCAACCTTAAAAATTCATTCATATTGTATTTCAAAATTCAACGTCCATCATATAGACTACCCCGGCTGAGGATTTGCTAAATTGAAATACAGCGATATACTTGCTCCAACACTTAGAGAGATCAATCCTATCTTGACTCACGCACCGACAAACTAAGTACTTGACTATACCCAGTAGCCTTCCGTCACTGAATTAGAAATTCAAGTAGTCCGATACCTAAGTATAATGAGTTACTTGCAAGTTATCGTGATCTCAAGTCTAAGAGATACTTATACTCATATCCTTCGCGAGCAATCTTGACAGAAAAGAGCTCCGCAGTTGGATCATGATCAGTAAAATATATTCTTATATTTTACCTGCATGCCATAATGGTGATATTAACGTTGTCGTCCTACGTAACAACGAATCATTTGGTCGCGATCAGTTTAAGGACTAAACGACAAATCCTCCTTCATCGAGTCTAAATAGTTCTAAGTACTTCATCACAGAAAGTTCATTACAGAAAGATGCACAAAATAATGAAATTACTAGAATAATAATTTTATTCAATTAAAATTAGATACAAATTATATTTAGCTCAATCATCTATAACCTACATAATTGGCTTTAGAATATATTTTCCAATAAAATCAACCATTGAACCAAGTTAATGATAAATAGGCTCCCTTTAAGTAAAATGAAATAAAAATTCTTAGGTGTAGAATTATAAGATCTAGTTAATATTTGGGCAGATGCTCTGCTTAGGATATACAATTGATGCTTCAGAATTCAAAAACTAGGATGCATGGGTGATCCTTCATAATTCAAGTGATGTATGAATAACCAAACGCTAGTGATATATTTGAAGATTTCAAATCTTTTTAACCTTTGCTTACAGCTTCCATTCAACAAAATACTCAGTCAGACAACGTTATTCTGTTTTCTATGTAAAGAAAACCAAAACAAAAAGAATTATAAAAAGAACTATCAAGAATGCTATCATCATAAGTTGTCCCTTTGCGCCAGCCTTCTTCATCACCATAGCCACTTTTTTCTGCACACAAAAAGTGTTTCCTCATTTTAATAATGCTTTTTGGTACTTTCAAGGTGCGAAGAAGAAGAACAAAAGAAAAGAAAAGACTAGAGAATATGATATCTGACTGGGTTTGCAGTTGAATTAAAACTTGTGATATTAAAATGATCAAAAGAATATCGGAATGAAAACTATATGAAGAAGGAAAAAAATGCAGACATCTTTGAAACAAAGATCGCAAAAACTCACCTGAACAAAATCAAGCCTATTCGAAGTAGTTTCCATTTCCATGCTTAATTCATCCAAAATTCTCTCCTGTGTCACCAAGAAAAGTTATGCAGAACAATAATGAATTAAAGTCGCCACTACTGAGATATTGTCAAGCAGGAATTAAAACAGTCTCCTGCACTACTACACCTGTAAATGAGCAAATATCACATCCTGCTGCAAACACTGTAACTAAGAAACTAATCACAACAAACATATGACCTATGAACCACTGCAGGAAGGAAGGTTCATGTAACATACAGATTGAGACTATTAAAACACAACCGATCTAGCCAAGAAGCATATTAACATGTCGAAGAAATAATGACATGTTGGATAATTATCTGGAGAGATATTCTATCATTATATAATTTTATAGAAGAACGTGAAGATCATCTTCTCTGAACTATATCTACACCAATTGAACCATATCATCAAAGCACTTTAAGCTTGCCATAAAATAAAAATTTGGCACAAACATGAAAATACCTGTCCAACAAGTTCTTCGTGTATGGTGAGTCCTACACCACCTATTCTCTGAATACTGTCACTGAGTTCATCTAGCTCCTCATCTTGTTGCCTGTATCATCACTTCACATGTATAAGCGACGCGTGAAATAAAATTACTCATCAAGAGCATTAACTCAAAGACTCCGCCATGCCATGAAAAAACTTAAACCCAGTCCAATCAGAAGGGACTTAAAATACCAAGGTTTTTGTTAATTTGATGCATTCTTCTCCACGATGTGGATGCCAGTGGATGCAGACAATTACATGGTCCCTTCAGCTAGTATCATGTACCTGAACCTAGTACCAAGGCATGGGACTTTATATGAGGCCTATGTACAAGTCTGTACAAGTATATAAAAAAAATATATTAGATTCTAGAAGGGTCTGGCACATGCACAAATAGCCAAGTGCCTATATCCATGCATCCATTGGAAGAAAATGAAAGCAGGACACCAACATTCTTCAATGCCTTGGAGGAATCATAGTTGAAGCCTTGGAGAAATTATAGTTCAGTTATCGTCAATTTTTGGAAATAACTACTTGGGCCAGCCTGATTCTGCCTCTCCCCATGGATTGAAAACCTGAACTCAAATAGATAGCACAACACATCCTATTTTGTTCAATAAATCTAGTCAAACTATTATGTTTGAAAAGTATTGCTTGATGGCTGTTTATTAACCGAATAAGCAATTGATTTAGTTAAGATTTGGTAGCAGAAAGTGTTCGATCAATAAGATTTTAGACCATGTTCACTACAAATCTAGAAGGACCGATTCAAGTAAATAAAGAAGAGATAAAATCATCATTACTTTATTAGGAGCAGCTGCCGATCTGATTCTGAAGAGATAAAATCATCATTGTTGGCAATGAAGTGGTTTGATCTGCCTGCCTGAGAAGCATGATCACTTGGAAGTCTCATCAGCTCTTGATGCATACCATTGATTGAAATGCTCTTCCCCTTTCCAGCTTCCACAGCTCTCCTCATGGTACCAACCTAGAAATTTCATCAGAGCACCCGATATACTTCCCTAGTTTAGGGATGATGAAACAACAAAACCCAAAAGTCATAATGGAAAAACTAAATCTGACAATTACATGGAGTCTACCTGATTATGAGCAGTGCTAGTCCATTTCCGACGTCTTTCAAGTTCAATTTCATCAAGGCCATACCACGTTGGATCTCTTGCAGCAACTGCAATTGCCTTGTCCATTTCATCCACCTTTCAAGGAAGATAAGATCATAAATTCGACCAAAGAATTGTAGAACAACACAAGATAATAAACAGACAAAAAGTTTAGCTAAATATCAGCTATAAAGTACCAGTAGCGGCAGAATGTCATACAAATCAAAGGGGCCAAAAAAACAAAAAAAACTTTCATTTCATCTCCCATTTTGTTTGTTCACTAACCCCATATTGTGATATGCCAGGAATTCAGTACATTGACATGTTGATAAGTAAGATGCTGCTTAGAAGGAGAAGAACTGGAAATAGACAACATGACTATTGTCCATGGTCCCAATACCTGCCACTCAATGCTTTCACAGCTGGCAAGAAGCTCTTTTGTTAGATAAACATGCTCTCCAGTGTCTGAAGGGGTCTGCTCCCATTGGTGAAAAGTAGCTTGAAGTTTATCAATCTGCCACCATTTATACAAAAGATAACGAGTTTGGTTTGTATCTAAAACAAGCAGAAACAATTAGGTCACTTATAGAAAAGGATGCCTAATATCTAGGAAAAAAACTGGAATGCATTAATTGAGAATTAACATATTTATCAAAGGTATGCATTTTCCATCAATGAACGTAGAAAGTGCTATCTAAACTTAAAGAACTGTGGTCCTTTTCTATAGAGTGCTCAAACGCTTATAGAATGCTTAAACTGAGAAATGGAGCCTCTATATATAACTGTCATTCACAACTACATATTTGCTAGTTAAATCACTGTTCACTATATTTACAGAAAAGCAGCAGAATATATGTCTATATATAACAAATATCATTCACAATTACTTATTATGTAAACATATCTAAAACAGGGAAAAAAAATAAATCACTGTTCACTATGTCCATCAATGTCTTTTGAGGCCTCATTCTCCTAATCCACTGACCCTCCAGAACGAAGATACAGCCACTCAGTGTGGCATTGTTTTCTCCTGCACGTGACAAAAAGATATCTGATAATTTTTTTTTACAACCTCCAGAACCTTAAGCTTCTCTGAAACACAAACCCAGATTCGGACCTTATGGTCACCAGAACCCCCTCGTCTCTCCAGTCATTGTTTTCACCATTCTATTTCCATCTTCATTAACACTACTTACATGTCTTTCTTCATCACTCCAGTCCTACATCACCAAACAACATGTGTCCTTTCTAGATCTATACAAAACAAGAACTTGTCATTTTCATTTCACATTAATATATCCAACAATTGAGGGCATGGCTATATATTTTCCGAGTATAAAAGCATGCATAATCTCATAATAAGTGTCATCGATAATGTAAAAGACCCATTTCAGGTAAGATTTTCATTTTTCAACAACATGTGGCTCCTTTAAAGAGGGAGGTGAATGGAAGACCTTCTGCATAACTGGATTTAGATGCAAACATAAATGCTTCAAAAAAAAAATAATGTCAAGATGGGATATCCATGTCGGAATTTAGATTAATCAGTGGAAATAGATATGTAAAACACTCAAAAGATTTGGAAACACAGTTATCTCCCATAATTCCTCAAGAAACATGGCATAAAGAAATATTATTCGTTGGGTCAACCTAGTTTGTCACAAACTCCGATGGAAAGCAGTTTCAAATACTTTCCCATGGTTTCCATTCACATCTTCTAAAGTTCACCCCTCCTTTCTCAGGAACCACTATGTGCATCATATGAACACTACCTCTGGCCCATGCTACAGAACAGAATCATCTCAAATGGTTATACCTCACTTCGTTCTCAACGTGTTTCTCTTAAGCACCCTCTAGTGCCATTATCTCCAAATCAATCCTTCATGGTCTTACCGCTACCTCTACTCACATCATCTAATCTAGTCCCCTTATCCTGTCTTACTGTTGCCTGATATTAAAATCGAACCATACATACACGAAGTAGATGAACAGAGTGACTCACAGAATCCTGAATTTCCTCTTTAACAATATAAAATGGATCTTGAGGTGGCGTCATTTTGTCGCATTCACCAACAAAGATTGTGAAATCTCAGTGCTTCAAGGTACAATATTCTGCAATCAAAAGACAACACATATATAAATAAGAACATGAACTGAAAGGTATCTGTAATTAATTTAGATCGAAGACAAGAGAAGTACATCCAATATAAGACACAATGTTAAAATAGCCCTAACCCCACCAATGTAATCGGAAATAGAAGTAACACCGGACTTATTCATATAAAGAAACCATAAAGATCGGATCCAGGCCGTTTTGAGTACGGGTGGAAGAGAATGGTGTAATTTTTAAGGAAAACTGGCAAAAATGCAATTGGGAACAATGTGTGTGGGATTTAGATGTGGAAAATAGAGAGGGATGAGTGGATAAGGGGCCTTGAATTGGGAATGCGGTCGCGGCGCGATTGGGGTGTGGACGGCGGAATTGGGCGGTGCGGCGAGAATGGGAGCGGCGGCATTGTGGACGCGCGACTGGCGGCGAGTCTTGGGGACCGGAAGGCTGGAGCGATCGGAATTGGGTGCGAGAGCGGCGAAGGAATGAAGGGCGAGAGGAAGAAGATAGAGAAAGAGGGCGGATAAAGGGTGATACCTGAAGCGAATCACCCGAGCTCACCCTCGGTCGGCGCCGGCGGCCGGACTCGAGGAAGAGGATGGGGAGGGAGAGACGGGGTAGATGGTGGGTGGGCTCGGGAAGGAGGAAAAGACCGCGGATGGACGACGGCGGAGTAGGTCCAGCAGGAGTCCAGGGGAAACTGTTACTGGCACGTGTGAATCAAATGAATCACGAGAGAGTGATTGACACTGGAAAGTTACGGTTCTATTAGAATATATAGGATACCCAATATTATTGGTTGAAAAATAGAAACCAACTATTGGATAAAAAAAATACGTTTTTGGAAAATGTAATAAAATTTAAACACAAAGTCTACGTGGAAGGGACGAGCTTTGGGTTTAACCCTTATTGCCCTTCAAAAGCCAATTGAATGGAGAAGCTGGAGAGGAGCATTTGACTTGCTTTGGAATTTAAGAAGATGGCCAAGAGGTGGAGGCGAGGGAAAACGGGTTGGGTCACTTGTCCTTCCTCTCAATTATTTTTTATGAATTTTATACAGTAATAATAATTATTATATATTTTATTTTATCAAATAATATAATTATTATTATCATAATTATTGACGCAGAATCTGGTCGTCGTCGGAATTCATTAGAGTGGAGGCCGACGAGGTCGCCGTCAAAGACCTGCGAAACAAAGTTCCATCCGGAGCCGGTGGGGGTGGCTCCGACAGGACCCTCCGACGATCAAGTCAGCTCTGGCCAATAGGAATGGAGTGCTCGGACGGAGCTTGGAGAAGAAGAGGGGAGCTTAGAGATCAGAGAGATTAGAGTTAACGTATCTGGAGGGTTCTTTTTATAGCAGAGCTTGATAACAACAACTGCAGCCGCATGCTGGCGGGCCGCTCGAGGTCCGATGGAGTCAGTCTGATGGGAAGGTGCCGTCTGCAGCGGATTGATGGTGATAGCCATCGCCGCCTGATAGCGGATCGCTGTCATTGGTGGCGGACTGATGGTGATGGCTGCAGCTGTCTTGAGACTGAGCTGCTCGGGGCCGAATGAAGAGCTGAAGGTCTTCGACGTGAGCCAATTTCGGAGGAGTTCGGACTCCTGAAGAGGAAGCTTGGAGGGAGTTCGGCTCCTGCAGGCGTCTGGTTGGAGGCGTGCGGCTAAGGCCCGGTCGCTGGAAAATTTGGTAGGAGCTCGGTTGGTGAGAGGTCCGACCGGAGGACGGCTGCTGAGGAACTCGACCGCTGGGAGTCCGAAGGAACTCGGCCGACTGAAGGGACGGCCGCTTGTAAAGTTCGGCCGCTAGGACGACCGATGAAGAGTTCAGCCGACTGAAGGGACGGCCGCTGGGACGACTGCTGAGGAGTTCGGCCGCTGGGATGACTGCTGAGGAGTTCGGCCGCTGGGAGTCGGAAGGGGCTCGATCGGCTGAGCAGTTCGGCCGGCTGTAAGACTTCGGCTAAGATCCGTCCGCTGAAGCTCTTCCGTGGCTACTGGTTGCGTTAGGCTGAGCATCGAACTAGACTTCGACAGGAGCAGGGTTTATCCTCAACACTAGCCCCCCCACTCCCGAGTTCGAAACTCGAAGGAAGGGAGTGCAGAAATGGCGACTGCTGAAGCCTTCTTCTGGGCTCCGTGCTGGTTCAGGTAGAAGCTCGGGGGAGATCCCATCTCCAACCGAGGTTGAGGTAGGCCTCGTCTCCTGAGATTAAGGTTGGAGGTCGAGCTCCTCGGGTGGTGATGTCGTCTTCAGCAGCCAAGGTTGACTCGGGGAAGGTTCCTTTCCTGCAGCCGCGATTTAACATGAGCACTAGGGGGAGATCTTATCTCATGCAGCCGAGGTTGATGCAGGTGCTTCGGGGGAGATCTTATCTCCTGCTGCCGAAGTTTCCTCGAGGGAGATCTTATCTCCTGCAGCCAAGTTCTCCTCTGGGGAGATCTTATCTCCTGCAACCGAGGTTGAAGCGGACACTCGGAGAAGATCTTATCTCCTGCAGCCGAGGTTGCCTCGGGGGAGATCTTATCTCCTGCAGTCGAGATTGAAGTGGACACTCGGGGGAGATCTTATCTCCTGCAGCTGAGCTTTCCTCGGAGGAGATCTTATCTCCTACAGCCGAGGTTGCCTCGGGGGAGATCTTATCTCCTGCGGCCGAGGTTGAAGCGGGCACTTGGGGGAGATCTTATCTCCTGCAGCCGAGCTTTCCTCGAGGAAGATCTAATCTCCTACAGCCGAGGTTGCCTCGGGGGAGATCTTATCTCCTGTAGCCGAGCTTTTCCTCGGGGAAGATCCTATCTCCTACAGCCGAGGTTGCCTCGGGGGAGATCTTATCTCCTGCGGTCGAGGTTGAAGTGGGCACTCGAAGGAGATCTTATCTCCTGCAGCCGAGATTGCCTCGGGGGAGATCTTATCTCCTGCAGCCGAGCTTTCCTCGGGGGAGATCTTATCTCCTGCAGCCGAGGTTGAAGGTCTTTGACCTGCTCGTATTAGGACGAGGTTCTCCTCCTGTCCCTAACACCGCAACTATCGACTGCTTCTTCCCTGTTATCACATAGTTTTTGGCATCCAGAAACAATATTATTTGTTGGGGGAGAATTTTACCGAGGGAAAGTTACAGCACATTCCCATTTCAGGGTCGTGGGGGCATTGCTCCTCTAGGTTCTCTCCGGTAGTAAGTCCTGGGCCGGACGTCCTCCTCTATCTCATGCTGGCCTTCTCAATTTGTAGCAAGTTCTTGGCTTTGTCGCTGGGAGATGATGAATCGTCGATGTACCAAGCTCCTCCCCGGAGTGACATTGATGATGCCGTGAGGCGGCCGACCTTGTCGTTTTCGGTTACGGCAGCGCCCTTGGTCGATCTTCTCCTACTTCAGATTGGTGTTGAAGGAATTTACCCAACCGCCCATTTCTGATGAGTTCCTTAATTTTGTCTTGGAGCTGGATGCATTCCTCAGTGTCGTGGTCGTGGTCACGATGGTAGAGGCAGTACTTGCTTCGATCGCGCGTATTTGGGGGAGACCGTAATCCTCCTGGCCTTGGCAACTCTTTCTTAACCTCCATGAGAATTCGAGTTCGAGGGGCGTTGAGGGGGGCATAGTCGCGGAACCTTTCGAGAGGAGGACCTCTTCGTGCCTTTCTGTCAGGGCTTTCTCGGTGGCGAGCTCGAAAAGTTCGGGCCTTGCTTGCACTGTGGAGGTCGTAAGCGCGGAGTCTTCGCTTGCCCTGGGACGGTCGTGAGCACGGCCGAACTTCATCTCGCCTCCTATGAAATCTTTGTAGGGGGCTTCCTTGGTGACATACTCGAGCGGGAGTTCGGCCTCACTTGCGCCGAACTTCATTCCGATGATGAGATTTGAGGGGGGGAGTTCGGCCTCACTTGCGCTGAATTTCATTCCGATGATGAGCTTCGAGGTGGAGTTCGGCCTCACTTGCACCGAATTTCATTCCGCGGGAGAACTTCGTTCCGCCCTCGCTTGCATCGAACTTCATTCTGCTTTTCTGCGAAACCCTCCATGGGAGAACTTCCTACTTCTTTTGTCCGAACTTCCTTGACGACGAGCTTCGAGGGGGAGCACGGCATTCTTCGCATCGAACTGAAGAACTTCCTGCTTCTTTGTCTGGACTTCCTTGACGACGAGCTTTGAGGGGGAGCTCGGCTTTCCACTCGCCGAACTTTATTCTACTTTTCCGCGAGACCCTCCGCAAAAGAACTTCCTTGACGACGAGCTCGAGGGGGAGCTTGACTTTCCACCTGCCGAACTTCATTCCGCTTTCCCACGAGACCTTCCGTGGGAGAACTTCCTTGACGACGAGCTCGAAGAAAAGCTCGACTTTGCTCGCGCCGAACTTCATTCCGCTTTTCCGCTCGTGCCGAACTTCATTCTGCTTTCCCGCGAAAGCTTCCATGGGAGGACTTCATGCTTCTTTTGTCCGAACTTTCTTGACGATGAGCTTGAGGTGGAGCCCGGCTTAGCTTCCTCAAACTTCATTTCACCTCCTGTGAATTCTTTGTAGGAGCTTCCTTGGTGACATACTCAAGCAGGAGTTCGGCCTCACTTGAGCCAAACTTTATTCCGATGATGAGGTTCGATGTGGAGTTCGGCCTCACTTGCACCAAACTTTATTCCGCTTTTTCACGAAAGCTTCTGCGGGAGGACTTCATGCTCCTTGATCGGAGCTTCCTCAATGATGAGCTTCGAGATGGAGTTCGGCCTCACTTGCGCTGCCGAACTTCGTCTCTCTTTCTCGTGAAACCTTCCGTGGAAGAACTTTATGCTCCTTTGTTGGAGCCGGACTTCTCAACATTTCGATGGTGGGTTTTCTGGTGGGATCGCCACCGGGGGCTGCTGTATGGCCTACAATGCCTCCATGAGACCACATACCTGTCGGACAAGCGGATCGAACTGCTTCACATCCACCGCGGGTACATGTGGAACCTGAGCTGCTAGGGCTGAAGTAGGGATAAATGGATCCAAATGGGATCGGGCCGCAGAGGCCGGCGAGCGTTGAGTCGAAGCTCTCCTGTAAGCATCTTCTCTTTGGGAAAGAACTCCAGTGAGCAAGAAGAGGGATCTCTGGAGAGAGAGAAATCATCGTCGAGCACTCCTTTAAGAATAAGGGAACCTTGGAGGCTTGGAGTTGCCCTCCTTCTAGCACCAATCTGTTGACGCAGAATCTGATCGTCGTCGGAATCGGCTGAAGTGGAGGCCGACGAGGTCGCCGCTGGGGACCTGCGAAACAAAGTTCCGTCCGGAGCCGATGGGGGTGGCTCCAGTAGGACCCTCCGACGTTCAAGTCAGCTCTGGCCAATAGGAATGGAGTACTCGAAAATGAGTTTTGGAGCTTGAAAAAGAAGAGGAAAGCTTAGAGATCAGAGATATTAGAGTTAGCGTATCTGAAGGGTCCTTTTTATAGCGGAGCTTGATAGCGACAACTACAGTCACGTGCTGGCGGGCCGCTCGAGGTCCGACGGAGTCAGTCTGATGGAAAGGTGTCGTCTGCAGTGGGTTGATGGTGATAGCCATCGCCGCTTGATAGCGGATCGCTGTCGTTGGCGGTGGACTGATGGTGATGGCTGCAGCTGTCTCGAGATTGAGCTGCTCGAAACCGAATGAAGAGTTGAAGGTCTTCGACGTGAGTCCATTTCGAAGGAGTTCGGACTCCTGAAGAGGAAGCTTGGAGGAAGTTCGGCTTCCGCAGGCGTCTGGCTGGAGGCGCGCGGCTAAGGCTCGATCGCTGGAAAGTTCGGTAGGAGCTCGATTGGTGAGAGGTCCGGTCAGAAGATGGCTGCTGAGGAACTCGACCATTGGGAGTCCGAAGGAGCTCGACCGGCTGAAGGGATGGCCGCTTGTAAAGTTTGACCGCTGGGACGACCGCTGAAGAGTTCGGCCGGCTGAAGGAACGGCCGTTGCGGAGCTCGGCCGTTGGGACGACTGCTGAGGAGTTCGACCGCTGGGAGTCCGAAGGGGCTCGACCGGCTGAGCAGTTCGACCGGCTGTAAGACTTCGGCTAAGATCCGTCCGCTGAAGCTCTTCCATGACTACTGGTTGCGTTAGGCTGAGCATCAAACTAGACTTCGGCAGGAGCAGGATTTATCCCCAACAATAATGAACTAGATTTTATCTTATTGGTCATACTATCTCCTTAGCAATCAAAGAAACTAGCTAGATCCAATTCATGGATGGTTCACCTCCAAAAATTTGGATATGAACATATAAATATAATAATACATGATGTAATTCTAGATTTGATGATGAAGATCAAAATTATATTTCTAAATTCAAACCAAATGAACGAGCAAAATAATCTACAACCATAATGCAATAGAAGATATTTTAAGAAGCAAAACTTAAAAAAAAAAAAAAAAAAAACTACTTTCATATATCTACATTAACCTTATCATATTGATTCTAATGCACCTCTTAGATAGAGATAATTTATGACCCAATTCGCAAACAACCTGCTTTAAATATATTTGGATTTACCATAAGTAACCTCCACAAGATGAGAAATGGAGTTGACGTTTTCACAAAAGATATCAGCTAAAAAAAAAAAAAAACACTTTAAGATAACACAAACGATGGAGAAAAAATTTTGATGAGACGGCCAAATATTGCCACTATGCTTCTAGCTGAAGTATTATTTTGGCAAAATAATGGGAACCTTCCACCTTAGACAATGAATTTTGCCTCCATTTCTGAAGACAAAGGAGAAATAGCAAAGGAGAAGTGGTTTCAGAAAACAGTCCTTAGAATTGAGCCTCCAAGATCGTCTTTCTACTGGGAAAAGCATCATAAAAAGATTATGTCTAAAATAAATGGGCTCCCAAATATGCTCGAAAAATAGATTTTTAAGATCCTTAACCAGCTGCAGCTGCGAGCTAAAGATGAGAAGATTGTCAGAAGTGGAAACTCGAACAAGCCCTAAGTAAGGACCTTCTAGAACCCATCACAGGTCTCGATGTCGAAAGGAATGAAAGCTGAAAGTTTTTGAGGTCTACAAGTTGAATCAAACTGTTACGAGGAAGAAAATGATTGAAAAGCAAACTTCAGAGGTGTGCCCGTAATCTTTGCACATAAAATATAAGAGCCCATTCCTACAATCCTTCTAGAGATGGCCAGTCTCCCTGCAGCAGAAGCAAATCCCTTTCTTGAAGGAAGGAAAAAAGGGGTTTTTTCAAGATGAGCAGGAAGAGAGAAGTGCAGCTTCGTAGGATTTGAATTGATCGGCACCAGAAGAAGAAAGGTCTCAAAATTCTATGATTATGGAGCTCTGCTTTATTCATCACTCTTGGAGGAACTGCATTTGCTTCTGTAGGAAAGGAGACTGGTTGAGAAGAATTTCTTTTTAGATTCCTACCCCTAGGGAGAAGGGATTCCTTCCAATGATCCCTCTAAGCTCCACCCCACGGTTGGTCGGACACCCTTTCTACCCACTATAAGAATCATCCCACCTCTCTTACCCACTCGAAAAGCGTCATCCTTAAAGAAGAGAAGTCTTGAGAAGAACTGGATCTACTTTGGATTCAGATCTCAATTGCCTAAATTACGGCAATTTTGCATGTTGGCAAACCTAGTGGCAAGCTAAACCCCAAGCTCAAATAGATTCATGCCATACATTCCACACTAAACTGCTAGATTAGTGGGCAATGTAAAAGTTAGCCCACTTCATTGCCACCCCTGACTCCAGGCCAAGCCATTCATGAAAGCATGAGGCGGAAATGCGCCCCTTATGCTTTTAATGGCCTTGCCCCCTCCCAAACTACCCCACCCTTCGGGCCTTCTTGCATTCCGAACGTCTCCAAACGTTAGACTTTTCGCTTTCCCAATCTCTTCCTCTCCGATTACCACCAAAACTACGCCGCCTATCTATAAATATTCCCTGCCACAGCCTTCCTCATCCTCACACTATCATACCACTCCCTTTATTTGAAAAAGCTTTTAGCATGTCGCCCGTTCAAAATCTTGCCCTTTGGTTCGTGATCGCATGCCTCGTTGGGCTTGCCAACGCCCGCGAGCTCTCCTCCGTGGAACCCGCCATTAGCTCTCTCGAGGCCCGGATCGCCTCCAATGGGGGGCTAGCTGACTGCTGGAATGCACTGCTGGAGCTAAAATCATGCAGCGACGACATCTTGCTCTTCTTCATGAACGGCGAGTCGTACCTGGGAGTCGACTGCTGCCGCGCCATCCAAGTCATCACCCGCCAGTGCTGGACCACGATGCTCCAGACCCTCGGCTTCACTCCCCGGGAGGGAGATATTCTCAGAGGATATTGCGATGCCGAGGCCGCTCCTCCTCCCGTCTCCGTTGTGTCGCTGCGTCCCCACTCCACGACATCTCCCTCTATGGCCGACGCCACACTCACGCTTGCCAGTCCGGCAGCGGACTAGCCTTCACCGGGCTTCCGTTTCCACGAGCGTTTCAATATTAGTTATACTTATCTTGTCTGCTGTCATCATGTCTTGATGTTAAAAGCTCTGCGTTGTCTACTGCTGTCATGGCTTCAATAATTTAAATATGATCCTCCTCTTTATCTATTAATCCTCTGTCTCTGTGACTCGTGGCTTCTTTCTATTTGACTCCATGATCGAACCGAATCCGAGTTGTCAGCAAGCCTGGTAGATGTTGTGAAAATAGGTCATATTCATGAGTAAATGGGGGGAAAAGCTGTGCTAATTATAGTTGGTATTCATCGATCAAAAGGCGTCATCGCCGGCATGCGGACGCGGACGCGGACGGTCACGGTAGCCAACGAAGAGGCGGGACCCCTCCTCCCCCACTACCGCCTCCCCACAGACGGCGACCCATGGGCTCAGCGGTTCCAAGAAAGCCCATCGCCATTGGACTAGCCGTCACCTTGATCCCTTCCGGCGGAGACAAGAACTCCGTAGGACTCGCCGCAGGAGAACTCATCGTCGTCCCTTCTGGCGGATTCCCTCCCGGATGCATGATCTCCGCGGTAATCGGAGCCTCGATCGCCGAAGATATCCCTCTGGGCGCGAGTTCGGGCTCCATTGGCGGCTGGATTCCGTCCAGATAGGACGGTGGGAACCGCCGCCGGAAACGTGGATCTCGATTCAGGATTGGCGCGTCCGGCGCCATCGGGAGACGGCGCCGGAATTGGCGTCTTAGGCAGATCGGCGGACGGGTACGGAGGAAGATGGAGATCGGTCGGCCTTTTGGGGAGGAACAGGAGCTATTGGAGAAATCGTGGCGGTGAAGGTTTACGACGACGCTCACGCCTTGGCCGGTGACGAAGTCGGCGTCCGGGGGCTGGCGGCGGCAGGCGATGGCGCTGTCGCGGTGGGGAACGAGGGTGGGGAGGCGGAGCCAGGGGTAGGGTGTGGACGGCGGGAAGGGGGAGGTAGGCAGCGGAGGAGGAGGCCATATCGAGGGCAAAAGAGGGCGGCGTCGGTGGGAGTGGAGAGGGTGTAGGAGGAGTTAAGGCCGGGAAGGTCAGAGCGAAGGTCGGAGAAGGTGACGGCGTCGAGGTTGTAGCCACGCAATCGGCGTCGATCTCGCGATCGGAGATTCCGACCGGCGGGGGTATAGCAAGAGGAGGACGGCGAGGGGAGAGTTTTAAGGTCGCCATTTGTGAGGGACGGGAAGAGGAGCACTCGACTCCTGGGAAAAATTTGGATGCTGGGTTTATATAAGGGGTAATTTCTTCGAACATGATCCGAGATATTTACGGAATTGCCACCCGATTGAAGCTCGCCTTTTTCTTTCTTTTTTCTTCTTTATTGAATATACTACTGGTATTTACAAAGTACAAAAAGGCTGAAGTAAATGTCCAGACTCGAGAATAGCCCAATAAAGTAGATACAAGTGAAAGCCTGGATGTAAACAATCTCGTCGAGAGGAGAGCAGATTTTAGCTGTATAACCAGGAGAACCAAAAAGAACGTATAGTAATATAGTCGCAGGATCAAAAATTGGTCACTGTAGACCGTAGTACTGAAGAAAACGGTAGTTGGCATCCTTCAAGGAAGACATAAAAGTCTGATGGTCATAGCTAATGTTAATGTATATGTTGAAAAATGGTGTTCCATGAATACCGTGCGAGAGAAGTATCAGAACATCTGGTAGCATCCAAAGCAAGTAATGCTGTGCCAACAGACAATATCCAACAAGATCTGCGAAGAGAAAATGGTTGAACAGCAGTACTGAAACAAGCATTACAAAACTTTGTGGATACAGCAACATTGATGATGAAATGAAGACATGTAGCTGCAGAAACATTGATGTTCAAGCAGAGACCAGGATACGTCGCAGTGATAATTTGAATCTTTGATGCTCCTCCGGGACATGGTAACTTGGTGAGTTCTTTGATAATTGAAGCAAAGTTTCACATGCTTCTTTCCAGATTGCCTTCTAAAATCCTAATTAATGCTTGTGTGCAGTTAAACTAACCTGCCACCGTTTATTCGTTGATCAATGGTGGATGATTGAGCAGCCACCGTTTATTGCTGTCGTTCTGTTGCCTGGTGAGGATCATTTCAACGGTGATTTACCATTCCTGTCGTTCAGTTGCCTAGTGCGGATCATTTGAACGGTGATTTACCCCGTAGTCTTCGATCACTACAAGAGAGTTGATCATCTTTTCTTTACTTGGCAGACTTCGGTATTTGATTTTTACATGATGAGATCCGGCTTCAAAAAGGTTTACTCACGCATCTAGTGGCTGGCTTGATCTTTTTTTGACACTCACTTGGTTCTCGACATTTCATCGGTCAAGCATCCTTCCTTTCATTTTGAAAAATTTTGGCTGATGCGTGATGATATTAAAAACATTATTAATGCTGCCTGGTCCACCCACTGATAGATTCACCGCTCTTCTAAATAATTTTTGGAAAAAAGTCATCCAATATTCAGAAAAAAAAAAAAAAAAGATTGATAATATCTTCCATACAGCTGATTTTCTCTATTCTCGTATCCTTACGCTCCAAGAAATTGAAGCCCGTCGAGGCTCTCTGTCTCGTCAGCAACATATGTTGCTTCTTTCATCCTTAAGAGCTTGTCACCATAATTTTATGTATGCAAGAAATATTTTGGAGGCAAAAGTCAATGGCTAAATGTCAAAGAAAGGTGATGCGAATACCCGTTACTTCTATAAATCAACCATTCTCAGGTGCCGGCGTAATAGAATTCCTCAATTAACAGCTGATGATGGTGCGTTGGTTGATTCTGAGCAAGGTATCCATGATCTCATTAAGGATCACTTTATCAGTAGATGGAATTAGATGAGGCAACCCCCTGATAATACTCTCTCTAACGAGCAGAAAAGAGATTTAATTTCAGAAATCACTTACGAAGAAATAGAGGAGGCTGTTTTCTCCTTATACGTAGATAAATCCCCGGGACCTGATGGATTTCGACCTTTTTTCTTTCAAGTCTTCTGAGATCTCACTAAAGTTGGATGTTATTGAGGCAGTCAAGTATTTTTTTTCAGAATTCCGCCATGCCAACCCTATGGAAAAAAATATGCGTTACTCTTATTCCAAAAGTTTCCAATCCCTCCAAAGCTCAATATTTTTGGCCCATTAGTCTTGCTAACACAATCTACAAAATTATTGCAAAAATTCTGGTCACGAGAATGTCAAAAATTATTGCTTTACCTGTCTCTCCATCACAAATTGCTTTTGTCACTGGCGAAAATATAATTAATAATATTCTATTGGCCCAAGAATTAATGCATCCGTGATATATTGCGTCTCCTACATATAGTCTAATGTTAATGAAAATTGACATAAAAAAGGCTTATGACATATTCCAGTGGGACTATTTATAAAAGCTCCTTATAGCCTTCAAGTTTCATAGCAAATTCATTTATTGGATTTTGGCACGTGTTATTCATCCTCAACTCGCTTAATTGTGAATGGGTCTCTAACTGATTGGTTATTTATAACCTGTGGGCTTTGCCGAGGATGTCCTTTATCGCTGCATTCATTCACGCTTGGTTCAGAGCTCCTCATGACACATCTAAATTGTGCCATTCAACTTAAATTACTCCAAGCTTATAAGCCCAGATCTATTGCTCCTGCCATGATGATTGTTTATTAGTAGCGCATGCCACCGTCCATGATACTATTATCTTAAAATCTATTCTTCAAGCTTACCGTGGTATCTCCGGGTAGGCAATTAACCATTCAAAATCGTAAATTAGTATCAGCCCCAAAGCTCGATCAGCTATTAAAGATCAATTCTGCATGTGCTACAAATTCTAGTTGCTCATACGGTTTGAAGTTATTTGGGTGTTCCTTTATCGCCAGCCACTCCTTTATCGCCAGCTAATTTCAATCATCTTATAGCCAAGTTAGCTACTTAGAAATAGAAGCATCTTTCATTGCAGGGAGGGTTACCTTATTAATCTCAGTTCTATGTTCCATTCTTTTTTACACTATATATGGCTTCGGTTCATGTTCCTATTTCTATCGTCAATCATCTTGAGAAAGTATTTAGGGCCTTCTTATGGGGATATTCATCGGACCATAAGGCACTTCATATGCTGGGGTGATCAAAAATTTGTAAACCTGGGAAATACGAAGGTCCAGGCTTGCATACATTGATGCTTAAGCAAACAGGCAGGCACTTATTGGCAAAATCGCTATTAATCTCATTACTCATCCTACTTCTCCGTGGGCCCAGGTGGTTGGATTGGTTATCGTAAACCCCATAAGTGCTCTCCTATGTGGAACAAAATTTTAGTTGCCGGCAATCAATTGCAGCATCATCCGATCTGGACCGTAGGTTCTGAAAATTTTGTAAATGCATTGCATTATCCAAATCTTCCTTTATCCAGACGGCCAACATTTATAAATGCTGATGGTATTTTATCAGCTACTAAGGTAGCTGATTTTATCACGGTTGATCGAAAATGGGATGATCAAATTCTAGCTTCCTGTTTGGGAGATGACATCATTTAAATCATCAAAAGAATATCCTCGGCCTGATGTTATCTGTTGGGCCAAGTCTAATACTATTAATGCGTCCACGTCGGATATTCTTCGTTGTTCGTCCGGTTGATCCTCCATCACGTCGGTATTCGCATCGTTGGATCTGGCAGCTTATAGTTCCTATGAGAGTCAATGCTTTGTATGGAAACTCCTTTGGGAATGTCTTCCTTGTAAGCTTAATCTTCATCAAAGTTGGTCTACTTGCAGAGCTTGCGGAGGATACGGAGCATGCTTGTCAATTTGCTCGACAATGCTGGAGCTGACGTGCAATGTTTGCCGAGCCTCATGTTATTCCTCATTCTTTGCCAGCTTTATTGGAGCCACGTACTCAAGCTCGGGTAGAGAAGGGGACCAAGGCAATGATGAGCATCATGGCTTGACCTTTATGGAACAATCATGATGCTAGGATTTTTCAGAGTCACACAAGTACTTCCATGCAGCTTTTCCGTCAATTAAGATGCCATACATCTGATACCACCACCATTTTCAAAGAACTGGGTGCCACGGCACATTCCGCTACTTTAACTCGTATTTCTTGGTTGCCTCCTCCCTTCGGGAGACTAATATTAAATTTTTCGATGCGGCGATCGCTGTACTAGATGCTGGAATTGGCTTCACCATCAGAGATGTTCGCTGCCTGTTGCTGAGCTGCTGGCTACTTGGTATAGTCTAAAAGCTGCTGCTCAGATATTTAAAGAACAGATTATATATGCGTTCAAGGTGACTCCCTCACCGTTATTCTCTGGACCTCAAATAAAACTCCATCTAATATTGCCGATGATCCTTATTATAAAGATATCCTAGCCATCATCCATCGATTTGTTTCCTAATTGTGAATTCAAGCGTATCGATTGGGAACAAAATCAAGCTAGACGTACTGCTCCTACTACTTTGGATCTGCGTTACCTTCCTCCTCTGCTCAGATTATTCAGCATGATTAAATACAAATTGCTGAACCTCGAGGAGGGATCTAATACTGATCCTTTGACAAATCAATCTATTAAGGAGGCTGCAAGTTGCAAAGTTTTATCTTGGCTTGCTTTCAAAAATTTTGCGTGGCTGACTACTCATTTCCCATATGATGATTCTTATGGTTCTGTAACTGATGGGACCTTGCCTCCATCTGATATTGCTATTATGGGCATGGAATTGCTTCAAGGCTAAAGGCCTTGCACGGTGCCCAGGGTCCCTACTGCATATATTATTTCATCCCAGATGATATAAATGCTAGCGAGAATGTGCGGACATCTTATTTGCTGTCCTCTTTTCTTCTTTTCTGCTCTTACTTCACTATAAGCTCCCGTGCCCGAACAAAAGTTACCGATGGGAAATATGCCTATACGAGGGAAAACCAGATTAATTTTTATCTCGTGGTTCACACAAAAGAAATATAGCTGCTTACTAGGACCTGGTGGGTCTGAATTTGCTGGTCTGCAAGATACTCGTACGACATTCCCCATTATAATGGTGGTGGCACAGATTATTATTCTACATTAATTATATCTTCTACGCACTGGATCTACTGTTCATTATTCTATGATATGCTGCACACTGTCATACTATTTTTTAGGAAACCTATCATCACTGCTACAATCGGCTGGGATCCTTTAGGGGCTTATTTGCTGTTTCTGGATTATGCACTCAAGGTTGCTCTTATGTGAAAAATCCTCTGTTGGTTTTCTTTATATTCAGATGTACTACCTTTTATCTTGTTCCGGTTTTTTGGTTCCATCCCCGAAGCAATTATTGCTTGGGGCCCGTGTTGTACATACGACACACTCTCTTCCGTTCGTCTTAATACAAGTCCATATCATCTTACCAAAAATAAAAGTTTACTCGGTCATTTGACCAGAGAAATATATCCTAAACCTTTAATTCAATCTCTGGCTCGATGCCAAAAACACTAATTAGAAGTATCGATCACCCGTACAGATGCAACCACGCCACCAGAAGACATCATAGCCGGTAAAACTGGAACTGACCCGTGACCGTTCTCTACAACTACAGAGGTGGTGATTTGATCGTTGAACCAAAAGGTCATGTTAACAAAGGCCCATGAATCATGGAGACAAAAGTACAACGGCAATATAACATAAAATATGCCTTATAAAAGAGCATGGCATGAATATTTTGGATCCATGCTATATCAACCTCATGAAAATATTCGTCCCCAAGCACTGCTTCAAAATTTCATCTCTAGGGCGAGCTTCGAAATTTCATATCTCGAGCGAGGAAAAATTACCTTCTCGCCGCTTCTACAAAGTGCTTTCTGTAGGATAACCTCACAGACATTTTAATAATACAAGCTTTGCCAGATGAGAATGTGAACGAATTAAGCTCTTCATCTTAACCTCATATATGCGTCTTTTGTCCATCATCAACATCTTCATCACGTTCCACCTGTCACCAATAAAGAATAGTTTAGTCCTGCACCATCTTGATTCAGCTTCAGCGTTTAAAATCATGAAAAACCCAGGGGGAGCTATTAAAAAAAAAAAAAAAAGATTTATACACATCTAGGACTTTACATAAGCAAAAATAGGAGTCACATAATCAGAAAACTAAGGGTGCTCAATATTTAGTACTAAAAAGGATCCTGCAAATGAACTTAAGATCATAATCGGTTTCAACAAAAAGCAACTTCTCTCTCGTACTGGAGAGAGCCGGGTTCAAATCCTGCACCAGGTGGAATTGAATAGTACCACTAAAAATAGCAGGTTAAAATGAGTGCGTTCGGATAAGGGAGAATGAACGAGATATTAAGTCCACAAGGCCATGTGCTACCAAGTCCAGTAGCGTTCCAGGCATGGCAAAGACTCCGGTTTATGTAGAAGGTTTTGGAAAGAAGGATGGACCTTTAATAAACCAATTAGGGACCGTGAAAGAATGATTCGCCAACAGAAGAAAGAGGGGCATGTGGTTAAAAAGAAGTCCGAAGAGATCCCTAAGCAGTTTTATTTCATCATATTTTTCCATTTCTTCATTTACATGGATCAGAAATTTAAGAAATTTCTAGAATATTGTTACTTCCCTTTAAGTGAATCCAGACAGAAAATACAACCCTTTTAGGTTGATGTTGACTTAGATCTTTAATAAATCGGGCCTAGTTCAAGAAATTCTCTCTTGTTTATAACATATGATTTTTTAAATGATACAAACATGGGTAAGATGATAAGAATTCCATATTACCTCAATGAGTACTCTACCCTTTCTTTTCACCTTTGTTCCTGAATCAGACCCGGATCCTCTTCGCATTTTTTTCGCAACTGGTTGATCAGATGGATCCATCTCTTCCTCATCCTCATGCATGTCATCTGTGTCAGCAAAAGACATTACTTAATACAAACATACAGATAAAGATGAATTAGATTGAGATGATGGCAATGTAGCAAGGTTAGTTGAATGATAGAGCTATTCAACTTTTAATTTTTTTAACTTTTCTGAAGGTGACTTTAAGTTTTGGAAATCAGTAGGCTATAACTCAATGTCATTTATATGTTCACTTCCTTGTATTGCTTCCTTTTATTGATAATTTATTCTGACCTCTCAGGCTCTTAGTAAGCATAACAATAATTGGCTGCATAACTTGGTATTTCAATGTGAAGGCAACCACTTCTTGCAGCTTAGCAGCAGTGGAATTTCACTAAACAGGAGTAATAATAAAGTTCCTTTTCATATATTTAATACTATGTTATAAATAATCTGAATTTTCCTTACCATAATCATCTTCCTTCAATGACTCGTCCTTTACAAATCCTCCAAAGTCTTCGATGTCCTCTTCCTCTTCAAGTTCTTCGTAGCCTTCAACATACTCCACTTCAGGTTCCTGGTTGCCCAAAAACATGCATACAAGTCATATGGCTACTGAAGAGAAATTGAGTCACAAAATAGAATAGGCTATCCAAGACCATACTTCATCTTCTTCTTCATTGATGGGCTGTAGCCCCTCCATTTCAAGGACATTATTATATGCCTCAACAGGATAGTTGTATATGTCACCATAAACACCTTTCTTTAGACGTTCCAACAATTCATTCTCAATGCTCTGGAAAAAAGAAATCAAGAAATATGAACAGCTGATGCAGCAAACATAATGGCAAACTAAGTTACAGGATGCTCTAAGGGGAAACCTTATCCAGAACTGCAGCCTTTTCAGCCTTTTCCTCCCTCCTAGCCTCTCTTTTCTTCTCTTTTCTAGGCACAGTCATAATCTTCTCCCTATAAACAAAAGGAAACAATCAACAATTTAAGGGTAAAAAGAAGTTGGACCAGAAGATTAATATTGCATAATCACATTGCACAAACAATTAAAACTAAATAATGAGAATTTTGGTGATTGTCGCAACTGACAAGCTTAAGATACATACCAATATACCATCTACAGCACTACTACTATAAAATAATAAAGATGACCTAACAAGTCTTTTCAGCAGCATCTTTTATGTCACAGATTCACAGCGATCTCTGATGAGAAGAAAGTGCGGTTGGCAAGAAATAAAGGTATACATCAAACCAGAGTATTCCAGCAATAATATGGAGATGATAGAGGCCTCAGATCGTAATTTGTTAAAATAATCCCTCTACCAAGAGTTTCGGGATCCGTAATCTAGCATTCCTTCGAATAAGATGGGATGACAGAAGTTTTATCTCAAGTCCATATCACGTGATCTTGTATTCTTTCAAGCAAGTGCAAAATGAAGGCATTTGGTGTTGAAATTCATGGGAAAAGGAGGCGACTTTATGTCAGGTGGAAAAGTGGAAGCTTATGATGGACTAAATGTTGTTATTCTTGATCACCTGTTTCCCATCTTGAATTTTTTGCTGATTACTCAAAATTTCACATGTTCCTCCATTTGATACGAAATA
This sequence comes from Cocos nucifera, assembly GCA_006176705.1. Taxonomy (NCBI): domain Eukaryota; kingdom Viridiplantae; phylum Streptophyta; class Magnoliopsida; order Arecales; family Arecaceae; genus Cocos; species Cocos nucifera. The sequence continues at coordinate 115,091 of QRFJ01005104.1, read as the reverse complement.
GATAATCCATTTTCGTATTAAACTTTATATCCAATGGCACAATATGGCATAGCAGGTTGCAGGTTAAGAACCTCAAAATGCTACGTCGGTTGATGTTGATGAAGTCTAGTTCTGTGATGGATTAGACCAGTTGCATTGGACTTATGTATCATGCTTCTAGGATATGTATTTTCCTCATAACAGAGGGGCCCAAAGTAAAGTTCAGTTGGAAGTGGGTATTTCCAACTGTTTGTTTTCCTGTAACCAAGCCTGAACTCTGGAATTTAAGTTCCCCATTCAACCAAAAAGGCAAAAGTCTTCTTCTTCTTCTTCTTCTTTTTGTGTGTGTGTGTGTTGGGGGGGGGGGGGGGGAGTAAGCGGATAAGCAAAGATTTAATGCTACTTTGATGCTCTCCCACTCACTCTGTCCTTAGCAATGAGCCACTTAAGTGAATAATATAGTGATAATTACTGCAAGTAACCAAATGATGTATGTGCACCAACTTTGTGCAAATCAAACAGCAGAAGTGGCAAGAACTTGACTTCAGTACTGTGAGACAAACACCTGATTAGAACTCAAGTTCCACACCCAAGTTCAGACACATCTGATCCTTCCAAGCAAACAAACACCCTCATAGAGTATCTCAACATCATTTCAGACATGGCATTCACATCTTTTGGGAGCACAACTTTTCAGTAAAGTGCTTGAAATCACCATAAGTTTTCAATAGAAGTTTTTTCAACAACAAAATGGGGAGCACAAACTCCATGTTTAAAGAAGTGCATCATACTGACTCAAACGAACGACATCATTACAAGATAGTTCATGCCCAAGGTATCATCAACTTGAAGAAGAAGGTACGAGTCATGTTTTCTTTCAAATGCATGAAATTGAATTGATTATGATAAAGCATGGTCAAGGAAGGTGCAGTGCAAGAAGTTCAAGATGAAGACGGCTTAATCGGGTATTTGTTGAAGAATGAAGACAGGAGAACAAAGATTTGGGTTGAATATTGATCAATGAGGAGAAAAGAATGAAAAGGTATTTCATGGGCTTGGTAGTGGACTGCATACAAATTCTGAAAATGCCTAAATTATCACAAAGGAAGCCAGAAATCTGATGCTCAAACTATAGATTGAATACTAGCACTACTTTAAGATCAAAGCAGCATCAAAAATATGTCTATGCATGACTCCAGGAGAAAAAAAGGAAAGATGTTAATGAGAAAGAACATGTAGTTGTGCATGCTGATGAACAAGGAGTATGAAAGATAAAGCACACTTCATGAAAATCAAAACTGAGAAGCAAACAAACTGTGGGGATCGCAAAGTAGGTCAATCTTCTATACCATGGAAGCATGTCATAGGATCATAAAATTTTTCTCTTACCGATATTTCCTCGAAATAACTTCAACAGAGACCAATATAGTTGGGTCACCCTTCATATCTTGGTTGAAAAGGGAAGACAATCTTTTAATGCAAGCACGTATACAAAGAACATACTGCTAACAACTTTACATTAAGAATCCCTATCCGAACCCTATACTGAAAAAGATATTGATGAAGAAATGAAGAATGGTCTATGTCAAACACTCGTATGTACAACACAGTACTCACAGATGCACATATATCACTCACATGTGAAATCTATATTGAAAAAAAATAAGATGTCCAAATTCATAGAATAAAATAGATTACAAATGGAAAACACACTAAATATTAATTAATAATCAACAACCAGGAAAAAAGAGCATAAATGATCATAGACCAATATTGCTGAATAAGGATTTGCTGTATTGTTCCATTATAAGAAAAGCTTACATGCATCTTCATATAGGAAATCAATAATAAAGTTTCTGCTTAGAACATGGAATAATCATTATAACAATTATGTGATATTTCCAATGTTATAGAATCAGTCCCCAACACATACCAAAAGAAGCAGGGGAAAACAATTACATGAACAATAATATCTCCACATGGTTGTACAGTTGTACCTAAATCTTCTGAACTTGCAACTTTCAGAAGTTGAAGGAAAAATCGATAACAGAAATTCATACCTCACTTTCAACTGGAGCTTCCTCATACGGATCCGATATTGAGTCATTTTGGTGAGACGTTGCTTAATTTTATGCACAAGTAACTTCGGCCAATATTCCTGCAAAACAAAAGCGGTGATGTTAATCAGTAACTTCAAATATTAATCTAGAGCCTAAATATCTTATCAGCACTATTAGTGATTTAGTGTAGCATACCAGGTGTTTGTCAATAGTTTCTAGAGCCTTCTCATAATTTCTGGGCAGTTTAACTTTTTCCCACAATTCATTTGGCTTATGAGCCCTTTCAATAGTTTTCATGTACAAGTAAAAAACCCCTGCACAAGGCACCAAGTCAGGATGTAATGGAACAATAATATGCGTGCAATAGCACTAAAAGAGAATTGTCATATTCACTCTGTAACCTATCAGCAATATTAAAAAATAAAGCTGCCCTTTAATTATAATAAATAGCTCTTATCCAATTAATTGTGGCACTGGAATATGAATCTGCTCCCTAATAAGGCTGCATCCTTTGACAATAATAAGCTTTTAGATCTTTCCAACAACTCCTGTTTTTCTGTTTTTGTGGGCCTCCCTTCCTCCTCCCTGACCTTTTCATGTATTTTAGTTTCCTCCTTCCTAAGACCTCCTTTGGTTTTTATTGCAGGTGACAGTCCTTCTGATAAGGTTATATGGCTCTTCAAAGCCAAAGGTAAATCACGGTTGTTGTGATTTCTTTTTTTTCCTAATTTCTGCAGAGCAATAGTTGACAAATATCAATAAAACCAGGCATGTCTTGGCATGTTTAGGCAACCCATAAGAGGAACTCTAAGGATCAAGTAGGAAATCATGTTACCAGGAAATTATATATTCTAATTATGATATTCTTTTCCAAGAAAGCATTAAATTGTGACAATAAAATTGAGGATCAGTCATCTGGGATATACGTAGGAATATCAGCTGTTTGTTAAGAAAATTAAGACTTATCCAGATTATTAACTATATCTAGGTCGGTTTGGATCAAGATTTGGTTAGAGGTGTTTTGATGATTAGCATTTCAAATCAATGGTTTGAGTTCACTTGATCGAGAGTCTTGATTAGCTTTCCTTTTACAATTTTAACTATGACTTAAGTTTATAAGTTTGAGAACAATCAAAGACAAATAGAATTTAATATTGTTCTTCAATATGCAATTTGTTGTTGTGTTTTACTTCTTTCCGACTATTATCTCTTTCAAGTATAATGTATCTTACCCTTGCTGCAGTTTCAAACTCATCGTAATGTAAATGACCCCCTCATAGGAGATTGTCTAATAAACCAAACACATCTAAAATATCTCTTGAAATACAATATTCGACAACACTCCAAAGCATTGTGGAGTAAGCTCCGATATAGACCATTCACCCTAGAGTTCATTCCTACTCATCTTGATTTCCATGAAAAGAGCATGACTCATGACCCAATCTCAAGAGAAAACCTCCAATAAAAAGCATTATTTGCAGTCATGATGTTCTTAATTTTTGAACCCCCAATTCTAAGCTATATCCTTAATGAATGGCTTCAAACTTTTTAAATGATTACATACTACAAGCTCCAATATCTGCCTTCCAGTAACAAATAATACTCCATGCTAACAACAAGTAATTGCTTAATCAACCAAACTCTAAGGCCGTTTTAAAATGCTCTGTTCCTTAATGTAATTTCCATCGGTAACAAAGGCTCTATTTTTTCTGCAATTAATTCTTTGAATTAAGTTGCATCATTAATGTAGTAATGCTTTTGCATTTCCTACAAGACTAACATTCTTCCTGTCTTCTACTGGTGCTTTTTCAAAAGGATTTGACAAGTCGGAGAAGAAGAGGAATGAGGTGGTTCAAGTTGAAATTGAAATGAACCAGCATCAAAAAACAAATCTTCTCAGGACTTCATAGATCTAAACTTGTTGAAGGGAAAGGTCATCAACTCTTCCAAATTTTTATATGATATGAGCATCAAAATCTTGCTTGTGTGTGCACATGATTGCGTGACAGCAAAACCAAGCTAGAGCCATCAGTGCAAGACAAAATATTACGTAGAATTAAAAGTAGTTACGAATAACACTGACAGGGTATAGTAAAGTGGAAATTAAAAGTCAGACCATTGTGATCACGAATAGTGGCATAACGGCTGTTGGCAAGGGGACACGAGCTTCGATTGCAGATGCCTGTAACGTTGTACGGATTTCTACAGAAAATCCCAGTAGTGATTCTGCACAACATCGAAGCGGTAAAGATCCGAGAAAAAACTGAGGAAAGAAGATTGACAACAGACTCAAAAGATTGGCAACAGACTAAGACTAATAGTTTCTCTATCGAAAGGAAGAAAAAACTATTCGGAGAGAAAGGGGAGGAATAGAAGGAGATGGAGATGAGTACTTGGCCATGAAGCTGCAGTGGTTGTGCCTGATTACTTGCCATATTACCTCGTCGTTTTGCATGCCGGGAGATGGATTTCGATTTCTCTAGCGTTTTGAATTAGAATCAAGAGGTTTTAGGAAGATTTCTGGTCCGTTTTATTCGAATCCTCTTCTTGCTAGGGTTTACCGTGGTAGGGGCGCCGATCTAGACCGGACTGGCATGAACCCGCCCAAAACAATTCGGCTCGGCTCAGCCTGGCAAAGTTCCGGTCGACCCGAATCGGGCCGATTATGTGCTCACGAGATTTGGGTTGAAATGAAGCAAAGCACCTGAAGGAGATCGGAGGGAAGGTCAACGCCGGTGACGATGGGGAGGAAGGCGACGGCGGAGACCAGTGGGAGGTGGCGGCGAGGAGAGCAGGAAGGAGATCGGCGTCTCTCTTTTTCGCAGATCTGTGCGAAGAAGGAAAGCACCTGAGGGAGATTGGAGGGCGGCGGGAGGTGGCGGCGAGGAGGTGGGCGTCCGCTAGGGCCCGGGAAGGGATCCAAACAAAAAAAAAACCGCTCCCGCTGCTTGGAAAAAGAAACAAAACAATCATAATAGCGCGTATGAGAGTTTTGGACTCTCCGGACTCCTTCCGAGTTTATCCAATTTTGCAAGCGTAGACATCAAAATATGTTTTCCCCGATACGGTGAAAGGCACAAATTAATTTACCGTGATCTCATGTAAATAATATCCAAGTGAAATTAAGGAAATCTTTTACTTGATCTTTAGTACCATAATATTAAATTTTTATTTTGGTTTGCATAAGTTCTTTGGAAAGTATGATTGGAGGTGAGTGTTTTCTGACCCAAACACCCATGCGGCGCCCCAATATACCACACACCAAGGCCAGCCCTCCTGAGTCCCTACCTCGGACATACCATTAAGCACGCAGCAGTCCAGCCACATAAGCCAAACGTAATCATCTAAGCCTCTGCCTGACACTCTGTTGCACTGAACACATGCGACACCTTCAAGTGCCCACAAGCAACTCGACCCCTCGAGTCGACCGCAATGCTCACGAGACTTGCCTGTTTGGATAGGCCACACCCCTGTCCGACTAGACCCCTATCGCCTCTTCGCTCCACCACAGAGATCAAGAACGCATAGAGTAGCCTGGACAACTCCTCGAGGATAGGACCTCTCGAAAATCCCCACCCCGCACATATTTATCGATTTATTTGTCTTATACTATTATATTATACTATGTACACACTTTGAACATGACCAACCGTTAGGTACGAGTTTTGAAATTCAACTATCTCACCTCACCTGGATCAAAGGAAATTAAAGATAAAAAAAAAAAGAAAAGAAAAAAGAAAGAAAAAGAAACAGAAAGTGTCCCTTCCTCAAGCAAAATATGTGCATGATGCAAAGATAGAAATAGAAAAGAGGGCAATTGCATGAGGATATATATATATATAGAGATGACGTGACTTAAGGGTAAAAAATCAAAGTAAATCTCAAATTCTGATGATTTAAAAAATGGACAAATTCTTTTTTACAACAGTACTTATATATAGGATATTTTTATTTAATTATTAAAAAATATAGAGCTCTCACCTAATTAGATTTAAAGAAAATAAAAAAGGACTCGTGAATCATGATTGGCATGTATCAATACCCTTCAATAAAAAATAATCATTATTTCTAATTACTCTTCTCTTTTTTTCTTCTCTCTACCTGATCATATTCATCCATTTTTATATATGTGCAAGAAAACATGTGAAGATCTGATGTGCATGATGGTAATCTTCGACATAATTTCATTGAGGTACAATATTTTTTTATCTTTTTTTTCTTCTATTACATATCAAATCCTCTCAACTTCACTTGGAGGCAATGCTATATTGCCATTCCTTCTTACCTTTTTATATCTCTTCTGTTAATTGTTGAATGATGGCATATTAAGATATCTCAAAAGAAAATTGGTATGCCAATTGACTAATTATTCAAATAAAGATCAAAAAAATATTTCAAGCTTCTTTTTTTTTGTTACAAGGAAAAAAGAAAAAATCAAGTTGGCATTAAAAGAGGATGCATAAAAGCTATATGTCGATTCATAAAAATCAAAAAGGATAAGTATGTGAAATAACTATCCTAACATGCTTCCTAAGTAATTATGTACTAGTTCATAACCTCGTAGCAATTTTTAAAAAAAAAATTTCTCATCTAGAGCCTCATAAGTGGAATAGTTTACTAATTTTATAAATGCACATGTATTAAATTAATAATATAAAAGTAATGGTTGTTCACATTTAATAGAATAATATAAGTAAACAATATGATTCATTGATATTTAATTTGCTAATGCAAAGATGTATATACAAGATATATGCAGCTAAATATGCATATTTATCATATATGAAATATATCAAATCTTTATATCATTTCCTTCTTGATAGAAAATTTAAAATTCACAATCAAATAGGGAGGTAAAGAAAATAGAATTGGAAATATAAAAGAATAAAATATGATCAAACTTTAGAATCTTAGAAATCATAAGAGACTTTTGAAATTTCAATACCACACATCAAAGAGATTGGAGGTTCCAACTCCTATCTTAAAGACTAATGGCCTGGTGCCAGGAATACTCTATTAAATTAACAAGTTAGCATTAGTTGGTGTGCTAAAGATGATCACCATAATCTATGCCAAGATAAGCAAAATCACCGGACTCTTCACATGTGATGATATTGAAAATTACTTAAAAATATAAGCTAATCACATAAAAAAAAAATTCCTCAAGCTTGCGACACTGGTGCAGCTGGTCATCGAAATCCGATTTGGTAGAGTTAGGTAAGTTTGCGAATGGTGAGCTCGAATTGATTTGCTCGAAGGTGAATATTCAACTTACAAACAGAAAAAAAGAAACATCCAAGGTTGTTAGACTTGATCTGGTAGAAGATCTTTTGATGCCTAAATTTAGATGAGTTATAAGAAACAATAAAGATCCAAGAGAGTTATGTAAAATAGAACAATCAAGAAAAAATATATCGGAAGATCCCTCAAATCTTGTATATATATATATATATATATAAAAGAGAGTGGGGTATATAGCGATTATCCAAATAGAGCAGTCTTGTTTGTAGCTATTAATCATGTAATAATTATTCAGTAAGTAATCATATGGGACGTAACTGTTTCATGATATATCTTGTAAATGTGTAGTGGCGTAACCATTCTTTCAGTTCACTTGGTATGTTATTGCAAGTCAGCTGACTCAATCATCATCTTCAGTTGGCCAGTCTGGTCAGCTAGTCTAACCGATTGATCCGATCAAAAAGGGTAAGTTGGCCTTCCTGCTCGCCGCACTCCTCCGTGAGGCCATCTCCGTCCGCTTCGTCACCGCCGTTCTCGGCCTCGACCGGCCCAGGTAGCGCAAAGATTAAATCAAACAAGTTTAATAAAATCCCGTAATTTCTTCGATTCCTTTTTTGACTGGCTACGGGATCTTAAAGTTCATCAGACAGATTGGACTTGGTGGGGGATTTCATGAATTTTGCTTAGCAGTTTCTTATCCTCGAGTAAAGTTTGGATTTTGTTTATCATGGTGACGGGTCGAACTAAGAAGTGGGGTTTTGAAATCATATGTATACTAGTTTGGAAGATTTATTTGTTGATGAGGAACACATAATTGAAACCGGCATACCCGGTTGTTTTTTTTAATTATTTTTTAAAAATTTTTGATCTCGATGCTTGTAGTTGCTCGATAGAGGTGATACGTAGGAACTTACATACCAAAGGATGATAGCGTGCAGCATTGCACTTGATCCTGGTTTTATATCTGGATCAAGATATAATATTCAAACTTGGCATTGCCTTTGCAATGATAATCCCTTGTAGAGGATATCACTGAGGGATGGAAAGTAATTTTGATTTGCATTTTTGTAGTAATCTTCATGGACATAAAGAATGAGTTTGGTCGTCACCATGAGAAGAAGAAAAAAAGCTTTTTACATTGAGGTATGTATTTTAATTTGGATGATATTTAGTTGCCTCATCCTGCACCTACTTGTCGTGAATTGGATGCTCTCGATTCTTAGGCTCGTCAAATAAATGAAGGAGACTGGTTAAAAGATTTCGATATCATTTTCAATAAATGATTGACTCTAGAGATGGTGATGCTATATATAGCTTCTAGCGACATATGCTCACCATTTCTTTGAGCCTGAACTGCAAAGAATTGCTTCTACTTGTAGTCGACATGGCTGCTATGTAAATGTTCTATTCAGGTTTTGTTTTCTTTTTTACAAAATCATTGAAATTTCTGGATTTAGAAGTCTAGGATTCTGTCGGGAGGTGTTTGAAGCAAAGGAATATACAATGGAAAGATATGAGATGTTAGGGAGGAAATATCAATATCAAAATTTCCATTTTCAGGAATTTAAGGATTTGATGAATTCCACCACACGACCAAACATGTCTAATTCCAAAACTACAAATTATGGTTTCACAAAACATGCAAAACCAGTAATTATCATGATTTTGTGGTACATTCAAATGGACCCTATATCTCTAAAGTTACCATAAACACAACGTTGACCATCGATCTCGTTGCCCCAACAATTTGGTTTGGCCATATCAGTCCTAGTTTGCCATGTATTTCTAGGCTACCTTTGATCTTATTTCAAGCGCTTTAACATCCTTACTTGCATCAAGCCTGACGATGTCAACCCTCGTGCATCTTGTCCCTGATCTCATTCTACAAACTAAGACAAAAAAGAAAATGCAACATAATCTGCAGCAAAGCCAACATTAGAAGTCTTGCCTCAGAAACATCATCTGGTTGCTAGCGTCAGATTGTTGGGGTTCATCACCTATTTCTGTTTATTTTAGAAAGCTGTTTTCTGCAGATACGTATAGCAAGTTTTCTTTGTATTATAACCATTGACCTTAATGATTCGTGTTTCGCAAAAAGCTACAGTTATTGTTGTTGGTATCCTTCTATATTTAGACAATAAACTAAGGTGCTGCAACCATTCAAAATTGGCAGATCCACTTCTCCCCTTCCTGATACTGGTCGGTGGTTGCTGTTAGCACTGAATGAGAAGCTTCCCTAGGTGGTGGTGGTTGTACTAAGAGCTCGCATTATTGGACTTCATCATTATCTGATGCCAGGCTTCTCTGTGCTTTTCAACTCTATTGAAGCTCCAGGCCTTGGATTTGCTGCAAGGAATGTGTTTACACTGGCTATAGGCCGACTCCTTCGTGCCATAACATTCGTTTCCACAATTCTTCCCTCGGTCCGACCCTGGTGTGCATCATCTCGATATAAAATACCTCCACACCCTCATCCCTGGGCACAGAAATATTATGAGCCATATGCTTCTGATCCTAAAGCCATTCGCAGGCTAATACAAACTGATATGCGCTATGGTCGGTCCAAGTTTGTATTTGTTAAGACAGTTCATATTTCATTGTGGTAATGACTTGGATTTAAAGAAAAAGCCTTTTTTTTCTTTTTTGGCTTGCTTTTCAGCATATGTCAAGGAATACCCCGTTGAGTACCGACCAGATTGGGGGCGTATGAGCTTCCTAGTAGATATACCGAGGCCTTCTGTTTCAGAGGGATCTCGATGGTGTACCATTTGCTAAAGAAAGCTGGTGGTGGGTGCAATGACCTTATGTACGGTGGCCACATGCTTGTTGGTGTACCGACTGCTGTGGCATGCCGACTCCTTTTGCAAGTGCCATCTATTACCAGATGAACGTATTTTGAATATTTCCAAATCGACTAAACGCGATGCCTTTGCTTCAGAGACGCACGGTTAACTGGCTACGTGGTGTTGTCTTCATTATAATTTAATGATAAATTGATGATTTAATCTGATTTGCCTTTTTTAGCTGCATATAACATCTTCATCATATATATTTTCATTCGCGATGAGTTCTTGCTTCAGCTTCATTCTACATGCTGATGGCTAATGCCTTTTTTTTCAATAAAGCTATCATGAAACTGTTCTTCCCCAGTAGTGTTTTCCATATATTTTATATTTATCTTTAGGTCAAAGTCCCCAAATTTACACAGAAAAGGAGGTAAATGAAGATTGTTCCGTTGATCTTACTGTTTTCCCCTTCACGTCTTTCCAACTTTTCTAAGCTGAGATTGATTGCAATTGAGCAGAAAACACTTCTAAAGGGAATCTGCTTATTGGTTGACCTGGCAGCTGAGGATTTACTTGCGTACAAAAAATAATTTCCACTTCTCTACTTTGCATTACCTGTTGTTTGTCCTAATATGCACCCAGCTGCAACCTCTGGTGGCTTATTTACGAAATTTCCGTCTGATATCAAATATACACATCATCAAACAAGAATGTGGCCTATTTAATCTCTTGTAGATCAAACATACACATCATTAAACAAGAACGTGGCTTATTTAATCTCTTGTAATTATGTTGATGAAATTTATGTTCCTGATGCGCATGTTTAATCCCAGCGTCACCCTTTTACTTTCAAGTTCTTTGCCATGATAATCACTTGTTTCAGCAAATGCAAGATGCTAATATTTTCTTCTTTTAAATTCAAGTATTATAAGGTAAACTTTAAAAAATATTGGAAATCAACATCCTTTTCGTTAACGAATTGAACCACTAAAAAAATTTTTGTTCCGTACTCCGGACCTTATGCTGCTGCATGCTAGTGGAGTTTCTCAGCAAGAAGAAAATGGAACTAATGAGCCATGGGGGGAGAAAAATCAATTGGTCAATCTCATTACCGTCGAGACATTCTCAGGCAACTAGTCGTCAACAACTTTGTAAACTTAAGATCCATCGGGAGCATCTCCAGCGAACTGGGTGAGTGCGGTACTTTTGCATTTACTATTGATTCTACCATCGTTATGTACCTATTCCCAATGAACAGAATAGATGATGCATTTCTCGTATATCAAGTTTGCTTTTGTCCTATGGTGTAGGATAAAGAGAAACATATTCTATATGTAAAGGTTATGTGTGTTTCCTTGCAGGGCATTCGCTTGTGCACGTATTGAAATGCCAACCCTCAAGGCGATACATTTTCTGCTCTCAGGAAAGCTAGCATATGGAGGCTGGACCTCTGCTCTGATATGGCCGCTAGTTCTGCATGGTGCCCAGAGGGAGGTACGCGAGCGCCACCATTACAGTGTCGATTGCATTGTGGCAATCTATGTTGGCATCCTCTAGTGGAGGATGACCGGCTTTATTTGGTCGGCTAAAGACGCCTCTAAAGCCGAAAGACTCGCCAAACTTGATGAGGTCCAAGGCAGACTTATTCATGCAGCAAAAGATTCAGACATTGATGAGGTAAGAAAACTCTTAATGGAGGTGGAGTTGGCGGGTCAAGTTCGCAATGGGCCATCTGGGCATTTGCTGGCACTGCCACCACCTTCTTGTTCACCAACGTCCTCCTAGCCGTTGTATGGACGAGTGATGGTTGATTGATTGCTCACAAAATGCCAGGGCACGTATTAGATATATATACCTAGAAGCTAGAATTGGCTGACACTTGTAATACACTTCTAGAGGCAAAATTATAATTTTGACTATAATCAATAAAATGAGTTATTTTCTATCACATATATGTATTTGGTGTTCGTGATACATTCTTTAAATTAATGGTAATGATAATTCATATTTTCAAGAATTGAAAATTTAAAATATGAATAATCATTATTAACTCATAAAATACTCCCGACCATAGGATCATCACGAGGATGGTGATTGATCCGGAAGGTTGGTATACAATCGCTTCTCTTTAGTAGATGAGTTTTAAGTCTACGGTGTGGAGACATCGGAGCGAGAGTACAGGTACTCGTTAGAGAATGAGGGCACTGAGCATGACCACCTCGAGTAGTCATTAGGAAGTCTACCTTCTCGTCAATGACTGACTCGATGCTGCAGTAGTGTGTCTAGTTCTTTGACCTGAGGTGCATCGGCAGTTCACCTTGAGGGTGTTATAGTTTGACTACACCATAACTCGATCTCCTAGCCATTCGAAGCCTTGAGGTATATGTTGGCTATAGCATATTCATTGTAGGAACTGGGTTGCATCAAGATGGAATCTATCTACCTCGGTGGTAGAGGAGCAACCCTATGATGATTATGAGAATCAAGTCCAGAAGCCCATGGCCATGGCAGAGTGAAATAATAGAAAGAATTTCTATTTAGAATTTTACATCAGACTTGAATCAAATGATTACATCATATGACAGAAACTAGGGTTTGACGAGTTCACCTTAACCCTAATCTGATCGGGGCTCAAGATAGAAGAACTTAATCACATAGGTAGCTGCACCAAGAGGTTCGCATTCAGCTCTGATGGGTTGCCACCATATACTGCTAGGTGTCACTGATAGATTTTGGGAGCAATTAGAATGATTTAGATGATCGATCATTCTAGCTGTTCGAATCAGAAGAGTTCTGATCCATCGAAAGGAGTTTCGATGATGTCAATGATAGAGATACATATCCTATTACCATACAGAACTGAACCTAACTGGGTCACATAAATAAGGGTTTGAATCTGGTGATCATCAATTGAACTGATCTGAATGAGATTCAATTAGGTTCAAAAAAATCGTACTAGCACTCGATTGAACCTAACGTTCTTCTCTACTATCATAAATAGTTGTCCTAACTAAGCCAAAGGAGTTTGTGCTCGATCGGAGGCCTTCATTTGGTCTAACTAGAGCCTGTTCAGATCAGAAAAGGTTGTCTTATTTTGTAAAATAATACATGTTATTTTTGGTCACCTGCCATTTCTCGTCCTTTGACTTTGGTCAAAAGTTGACCTTTGATTGGTCAAATGTTGACCATTGACACTTTGACTTCTGTTCACATGTCACGCACCTATTGAAGAACTGGTGGGGGCTTGTCCTCATGCCAGAATCTGGCAAGAAGGGGGGCGCACGTCAAGTTTGAGGCACCCAGGAGTTCCTATTGGATAGGGACTCCATCTTCTTTTTGAATTCCAATTAGACTCCTCGTAAGAACCAACTTTGACTGGTCTTAGGCGCCATCTAAGGATGAATCCAAGGAACTCTATTCTCACCAATCAGATTTAGATCTGATTTTACAAAGGATTGTGATTGGTTGAGAAGAATGGGAGTTGGATCACGCATAGTCTATAAATAAGATCCTACGTCCAACTCAAAGAAAAAAAAAAGTGAATAATTCTCCACGCCCAAGGCTGCCTCTCTCTTCCTCCTCCACGCCAAGTTCATCCTCTCCCTTTCCTCTCCACGCCCAAAGTAGTTTGGGATCTCAGTTAGTACAATCTAGGCGAGAGAAAGATGACAGAAAGCTAGAAGGCTGCGCTGCTGCAAAGGACAACTGCTGATCTTCGAAAGCTGTTTTGAAGATTCTCTAAATCAGATTCAGATCTGATTTTTGGAGACGTGATAGAGAAGAAGAGGATCTCCAGATCCAGCCCGAGTGGATACCGGTAGAGGTCAGGCACTTGCATGGCTAGATCTAGAACCTTCCGCTGCTTAAAGGATCATCAACGGATAATAGGATTATCCTATATCAAGGTAAATTTAATTTAATTTAATTTATTTAAATTTTATTTTAATTATTAAAATAATAAGAATCAGATCTGAAATATTCCAGATCTGATCCGGATCAAAGAGAAAAAAAATTGAAATATATCCCTTGATTCAATCAAATCTGAAGGAACCTGGTCCGAAAAATCAGAATTTTTCTTCAGCACGCTTGTGTTGTATTTGAAGTTTTGAACCACACTGCTTTTGGGTATCACCTGGAAACTCAAAGGCTTTGCAAGGGTGTACTTTGCTTTTTGCACAGGAAGAAGAACATGATCAAACTAATTGTCTAGACAAAACTATTCTCTTGGTAAAATAATGCCATGATATCTAACTTGTGAAAAAACATCAAAAGTATGTTTACATGTCTAGATCTGATATTTCTCCAAAACAGGAGATTATGAATTCCCCCCACAAAGTTTGTTGTCGACGAATTGTCCTTCTTGATACATGTGAATCATGGGTATGTTCAGTGGTGTTGGGGATATGATTGGCAAGCAATGTCATCCTTTTTAAGGTATTTTTTTGGCATACTAAATTACTAATTCAAGCATCTTATGATTTAATGATATTGTAGGTTGTCTGGCAGGCTGTTTGGTTTTGCTAAAACAGTTGGCACAAAATTTGAAATGGATGAAAACATTCAGGGTATGTGCGGTTGGGAGGAAGTGGACTCTCCAATGGGGAGGGGGTCCAGCGGCTCACATTGTAGCCTTTTAGTTTTGGATGGTTTCGTTACCGAGGAAATGAAAATATCTTAATACTTTAAAATTAAATTTCTACTCTTTCTCCCTCATTATTTAAATATCATTCCGATTTTGGTTGATGCAGCTATTCCCATTGATTGCTTTACTTAAAGCCTTTTTTGGTTAAATGGGTAGTCATAAAATATGAGCAGTTCTATTTTATGAAAACAATTTCCTTGTTTTCCATAATATCTTTTGCCAAGTGCAAGCTACAAGTTATTTTAGTGGATAATAAAATTTGTGAGAAACATGAAAAACTGACATGCAACAAGATTTTTTTTTTAAAATTATTTTTTAAAAAATAACATATCTAACAATTTCAGTTGAGAAAACGTGCACATCTTTCCATCAAAATCTATTTTTTTTTTGTTAAACATCAAGATCTAGTTGTTGCACCATTATTACAAGCCAAACAAAAACCTACCTCAAGAGAGGGACATTTTAGACCCTATATCAACACGATGAAATCATAATGGACCGTTAATTCTCTTCACATGATGGAAAATTCATAAATCCACAAGCATGATGAGGGCAATACCGCCATATAAGAAAACACCGAGGCATACCTTCTGGGTTACAGTCACGTGTTGGAGGCGATGATAAAAAATTCGGAACATGCGACATCGACCCCTATCATTCTCTTCGCTAATAAAATCTCCCCCACTCTTTCCCTATAACATGGGAATGAGGTCGAGTGACTTTCGTTCTAATCTTTTAGCTAGGAAACGTTTCATGCTTATTCTAATTCAAGAGAAAAAAAGAAATTCTAATTCTCTAAAATTAAATTCTTATTCTCTCTCATTAGTTAAATATCATTTTGGTTACGAATAAAAGATAGGATTCCTATTTTCATTCTATTTGATTGTTTTTCTAAATATCTATTTTGTTAAATAGGCAGTCATAAAATATGAAAAGTTTTTTTTATGAATATAATCCCCTTCTTGTCCATGATGTTCTTTGCCAAGTGCAAGCTACAACTTATTTTAGCGGATGATAAAAAAAAATTTGTCAGAAACATGCAGAACTGTGATGCAGCAAGATTTTATTTTTAAAGAAAAAACATTTCCAATAACTTAAGTAGAGAAATCGTGCACACCTTTCCAAGTTTCCATCAAAACCTAGTTTTTCTGGTTAAACATCACGATCTAGTTGTTGCACCATTGTTGCAAGCCAACTCTCACGGCAAAAACCTACCTCAACTTAGGGACATTTTAGACCCTATATCAACGCGATCAAATCATAAGAGACCGTTGATTCTCTTCACAAGATGGGAAATGCAACAATATTATCAGGGCAATACCGTCATATAAGAAAATACCGAGGCGAGGTTGCTGGGGTTACGGTGAAGCGATGATAAAAAAACCCGGAACACGCGACATCGACACCTATCGTTCTCCGGCGCTAATAAAATCTCTCCCCCTCTTCCCATATCTTCGGGAGCTTGTCGAGAAAGAAGAAAAACTAGAAACCCTAGGAAATGGCGGTCTGCTCCACCGCGGTGGCCGTGCCATCGTCGTGCAATCTCGGCCGTTCGATCTCCCTCGAACCCTCCAAGCTCTCCGCCTCGAGATGGCTGCAGTTGACGTCGCTCCGCCGCCTTCCGACGAGGAGCCGGAGGCTGTCCGCGCTTCCTCAGCGCCGAATAATTCCCAAGGTAATCGACTGTTTTATTTTATCTGAACTTTTTTCTTGGGTTTGGTTCGAGTTTTTTTATTCTAAACTATGGGAATCTTAGTGATCTAATCGAAGTGGATTCATCTGTGGTTTTAATTGCCTCCATTTGCGCTGCACTGGTGATGATTAGAACATAATTAGTATCTACAATCTGATTTACAATGTAGATTAGAAAAATGAGTAGAAGAAGATTGGGGATCAGTTGAGTACCTGGATTTAAAAAATTATTGTTTTAATTGAGGTCTAGTGTTTTCCAATTTACTTTCTTATCTATGGCTGGTCGAGTTTAATTTGACAAGAAAACTAATACTCTAATAGCCCATTCATACAAATCAACATTTTAGCTAAACAAATACCTTCTTGATTATGAACTAAACCAAAATCGCAGTCCTGCATTAATTTATTGGGAAGTTTGTATATGTATATATTTTAAATCAAGTATATGGTGGATGAAATATTTTTGGAACATATCATCCTTTTATCCTTACAATGTTTAGATCGTCTCTAGTTTGTGCATAAAGTGGCTTCACCTCTTATTCCACCTTTATCCGGTAAGGGATTACGTGGAAGTTGAATTCGAGTGTTTTACCATTTCAATGAATGGCGTGATATTTGATGAAGCACATATCTACAAATATAGGGAATGAGATTTGCAGGGCAAGCATTCTACTCCTTCTGGAGGAATCATGGATCAAATGGCTCCTTCTGTCACTTATTTCTCTTAATCCCGAGTGGCTTTTACATCCATTCTTGATATACTAGGATTAGCATTGATATTCTTCTTTGTATGTTTTTTGGGTTTCTTGGCACTTTCTTTCTATAATTTGGAGATGATAGCCAGTAATACATTGTTAAGAACCAGTGGATATCGAGTTTTAGGCGGTTTTTCAAATCAATTTCGCATCTTCCTCTTCCCACGCCACATCCTTTTCTTTTATATGGTTCCGTGCTTTCTTGGTTCCTCGTTCTTTTCCTTTTTTTCCATTGCTTACCATCTGGTATTCTGTTGTCCTAGCAAGACCTAGAAAAATTAAAAGGGATCCTGCACATTCGATTGTATGCCTTTTTCCTGTTTTGAGAAATTTCTGAGAAAACCCAAAAGACTTGCCCTTAAACTCTTAGAAGATATGGAGAGTGACGGGCCTCAAGAGCATAGAGTAGATATTCTGATCAGTTACTCTCTTCCCTTCTATCCACCTAGGTGCTAAAAAGATCCAATGATAAAGGATAAAATCTGTAATGGAAAATTTGAGAAGGAAGGTTTGGTGGAAAAGAATCTTCATAAAAGAGAGGAATTTCTCAATAGTGCCAGTTGTTTCCCAACTTTTCATTGAAATACACACACACACATATATGCATGATTGTGCTTCTGAGCCTCATCATTGCAGAGAATTTGAATAGGGTAGCACACTAAAGCAGACATGTATAGCACCACTATACAAGCTTGTGTTATCCATGGACAAACTCATGAAAGAATGAAGGATTGATAATTAGCCTACCGCCAACCATTAATTAGCCTATTGGCTGCTACTAAGTTGGTGGTAGCATTTGCTGGCCTCCCACATTTCCCATACGGGGCTCATATAATGAAAAAAGGGGAAAAGAACTGTCAAAGAACTAAGGTTTATGCAGGCTTGGCCCACGCAGGCCAGCCAAATTAAGCACCTATGCAGGCCTTGCCATGACCATGATTTTTTTTAACTCTGTCACAGTAATGGTGCATCATGATTGTTAGTTGATGCTGTTCATTAAATTGAGTGATCTTTCAAATGCTACACCAAATATTGCAAACCATTAAGTGTGCTGTCACTCATCTTTTCAGCATATCTTCAGTGTTTTACCCACTATCTGTTTCTCTCTTGATTTTGCTTCAAACTTTCAGAACATAAACATTAGAATGACAGAATATTTTTGAACCAATTGATGGTGCTTGGTGCAGTGATAAATCCTTTCAATTTGTTCTACTTTTGTTTCTGTTGATAGTTATATTATTGGTGATGTACAATAGAAACAGATTGATTATGTTATGCACATGCTGCATTGTTAGAACATCCTCCATCAGCCTCTGTTGCCAATTCGACCCCATGATTCACCAGACGTCCAAGCTTGGCTTCCTTCCTTCCTTTCTTTTTGTTTGCACGGTAAGAAATTCCTCCTGAAATATGCAACTTAACTGTGCTATGTAATCTGTACGTGTCAACTCTTAAACACATTAGTCTGTCTAGGAAACGTGAGCTGGGGGTCGCATGTAACAGGTCCTAAATAAGTGGAATGAGTCTTGCTGGGCATGATAACTGGTGTCAGCATGTTAGCCTAAAGACTTTTGAACTGGTGAAGTGCTTTTGCAGCTGCTTTTGTGCATGCATGCGGGCAGGTGCATTCATGCCACTCAGCTATCCTACTTTAATTTCTTGTTTTGTGGGTGAATCTAGAAGCAAGGTCATTTACCATGATCCATTTGATATTTTCCTCATTCAAAGATTTACCCATGGTGGCTGCTTGTTGCCTTTTAGAACCTCTGGACTCATTCCTCCTTCATCTTGATGCTGCTAGGTGTTTGCAAATGTGGAATTTTCCTGAGAACAGAACCTTAAAGTTCCACGTAGATTTGTAAATCATCATCATTTTTTGACAATGATGTTCATGGAAGATAGCGAGCACTTTTCTATTCTTGATTTGTTAGTAGTCTAAACTCTCCACTGCTGAAAGTGTCTGATATAGGTGGGGAATTTACCATGGTCATTCAATTCTTTTAGTTAGTTCAGCAAAAAACATGACTTGGGTTTGGTGCCTCTCTCTCTCATCATGCCTTCTTCAATTGCATGCTGTACTGCTGATCCTAAAAGATATGACCAGGCTCTAAGGTATTTTGATGTAATAATATTAAATTTCTTTGATTCTCCTTTTGCAGGTTGAAGCGAAGAAGCAAACATTTTCTTCATTTGATGAATTGTTAGAAAAGTCTGATAAGCCTGTGTTGGTTGATTTTTATGCGACCTGGTAAGCAGTTATTTATTCAAGTGAGTTGCCTGTTTTCACAGCATGATTGATGATCAACCCTCCCTGGTTTGTTATGATATTTTCATTGCTTTTGTTCTAATAAGTTCTTCAAACTTCTTTTGTTATCATTGGGGGCTTGAGCTCCTCTAGGAAGGGTGATATACGTACCTGTAATGGAAAGGAAGTAATGCCGATATCTACAGCTGCGCTAACACGAAGCAAAATGACATAAATCTGTGGATCCCATTTTTTTTAATTCAAACTTGTGTCTCTTTCCGATTTTTGTACCTCCTTCCCAAGGTGGGCAACAAAGATGTCCTTTTTCCTTTTTTCCAAAAGAAAAGAACTGGATGGGGCATATCACTTGTCCACAAGTCCTTCCTTAGGACATGACTATAAATTTTAAAACATTTCATTTTACGTATCCTTTATATACCCCATGGTCCAATCAAGTGTATGAATTCTACTTTTACATACCTTCTTTTCCTTGTTTTTTCTGAGCAAATACCTTGTTTTTGTTTGCAGGTGCGGTCCATGCCAATTCATGGTTCCTATTCTTGAAGAAGTAAGTGAAAAATTAAAAGATAAAATCCAAGTGGTCAAAATTGATACAGAGAAGTACACGAGCATTGCCAACCAGTACAAAATTGAAGCACTGCCTACATTCATCATTTTCAGGGATGGGAAGCCCTGTGATCGCTTTGTAAGATAGAACTGAATCATAGCCCCAACAAATTATTTGAACCACAGCCCCAATTAATTTTCTTATTTCTGATTGAATTATATCTTTAAATCATCTACACGATCCTACCTTGACTATGCTTATTTTTCTGCCTATCTCTCTGGATCGTATTCAGGAAGGAGCAATGCCTGCTCATGCGCTCATCCAACGCATTGAGAGTGTTCTCACGGTCCCCCAATAGCATACATGGTAAGCTTTTCATTTATCGAGACAATAGAATGTCTTTAACAGTGACTAGTTTATTATTTAGTTTTTGTTCAAGAAATGAATTTGTTCTCTGGAGTACACGTGT
Source organism: Cocos nucifera (assembly GCA_006176705.1). Lineage (NCBI taxonomy): Eukaryota > Viridiplantae > Streptophyta > Magnoliopsida > Arecales > Arecaceae > Cocos > Cocos nucifera. The sequence goes on along the minus strand of QRFJ01005104.1, from coordinate 94,654 downwards.
CGGCATATTCTTATGGTTCTTCCTTTATCTAACTTGATTGCTTCATTTTGATCTACGGATATCTGCTTCTTACCATTGTTGAGCAGGCGCAAAGTATGAACTGGATGGGTATTCTACTGAGGAGGAGCTGAGGTGCTGGAATGTTGGATGATTCCTCCAAGAGCAAAACCATTTGACAAAAGCATATAATAGTCCTTTCTTTTCAACTTTGTATCCTATATAATACTTTACCATTGAATTTGTCTGTGAAGTTTCCTTGTCTGCTCTACCGGCCTCACCATATCAATTAAATCATGAGACTGAAAGTGCCATGCAAATCTTAAATTCTGTTTGTTCTAAATGTGGGAGAATGGTTAATATGTTAAATTAAGGGAACAGTTTCAAGGATGGCATGTTCCGAACGGTCGGCTCATGGAGCTATTTGGGGAGGATTTGAGCTTTTGTTTTGCAACATGCTGAAGACATCGGTCCTTTCATATTCCCTGATCATCCACAATCTTGCATACTCTTTTTCTTATCTTTCTATTTGTTGAAGTGGAAAAAAAAAGGGTCACCGGCGCATGTAATTTGGCATCTGGAGGTGGAGAATGGGGGAAAACTTTCCTCTAATTGGGAATCACGAACTCTGCCCCTTAAGCATGGGTGGGTAGGTTGACTCACCATCTCCATGGAGCTTATGAATTCAATAGCTATGACACCATTCTTCGTATTAGGGCCTATGGTGTGGAGGGACGTTGCAAGTTGCTCATCGATGGACGCATCAATGGTGTCCTTTAATGGTACCACCCTCTCTAAACATTTCCATCCCCCTCCCCCACTTAATTATCCTATCCATTTGTGCTTTGCAGTGAACGTTTAGTTGAAAACATGTAGAGCCTGTTCAAAGATGCATTATTTATGACACTATGTTTTAGCTTATTGTCACCCATTTTAAATTGGAACTCAAATTCTTATAGCTTTCACATTAGTCCTCGCTCATATGGGCACCGTACCTTCTTCTAACGGTACTCATCACAAGGGTTTGAGGCTGAAACATCTGGGCCAGATGGGCCGATGACTATCTGGGGACGAGCAATCGCAACACTTGGGCCAGTAATGATGGGAAAGATTCGTCATTATTTCGAACCATCAGGCCACCACAAGCTTTCTAGGTTGTGGGTGGAAGCTTCTGTAGTATATACTACGACTTTCTGTTTATCCGATTCACATGCTCATGCTGAAGGACGAATGCAAAGTCCTGGTATGGCACCGTCCACATAACTCCTCGAGGAACCATGACAATAACATGCCCGATGTGGACCCTCTTCTAATTTTCCATTGTTTAACTTGCCTTTGCTCTGCTACCACCAGGAGGTTACCTCTTGTTTTTGAATTATGAATAGTTGAAGAAGCTAATCAAAATTTTTGACCCAATCGAAATGTATTTGGTCCATGAATGCATCGTTCAATCCAATATCGCACCTTTTAGTGGTAAACAATTGAGGGAAAAACACTTTGTGGAGGGACCTACGCCAATGTTCTTAGTTTGTTTTGATAGGACATCCTCGTCGATAGAACTAAAGAATATGTGCACTGCTTCCCAAGGTTTAGCCTCAAATGTTGGAAGACGAGTAGATGACTTGTTCCTGGATCTCTTTGTTGTCAGGTTCAAACGGGACAAATAAGTAAACATCATCAAATATCTGCAACATGGAAAACCAGCAAAACCTTACGTCTATATATATATATATATATATATATATCAGCATGAACAACTGGCTTAATTGCTATCATATGAACGTGTGGACTTATTCATTTTGCTAGATGCACCAACTATTCCTAACTTTATCATCAATATCTTCAAAAGATTAATTACAAAACTAAAAAAATATGAAATACGATGAATTGATCATTGCATAGATCGAAGCACGAAGTGTATCTTTTCAACGTCCGACTTCATGTGCTAATTTAGACGTATGTGGTTATCCGTCTATCTGGGGAAGGCTAACCTATTGATGCCTTAAAGCCACAATAACGTACGTTGCCTAATCTGCTAAATAAATGTATCCTTCCTTTCAACTGGGGAAGGTTCATTCGCCAACATCTTCTCACGTCGTAGTGTGACATCTTTGACTACCACCACGATAAGCTTCCATACCTCACGACGCCGGCAACTTCCGGCCCGCCACGCTCCTCACGCGTATTCACATCATCCTTTTCTCGTCCTTGGGAATTACTATTCCGCTCATCCTCATCCTATCCAGCCGAAGTACTTGATTTTTAATCCAGAACTTGGACATGCTAAGATAATGGCGTGGGATTGCAGGTGATTTTATCTAATGAGCAGAATGGAGGTTATGATTGGTAATCATACCGGGTGCCCACTATCTACGCAATTCCTTTGGATGAACTGTCCATATCACTAAGCTGACGCTTAGGATTCGTACATCGGCACCGTCCAATCCAGTCCATGGTATTCCCTGGTGATCCTGTGATGTCACGTTACGTTTCCCATATGTGATAAAGTGGTATATCGAGCCCTTTATGACCAAGAATACCTGTGGATGTTCCGGGAATTATCCTTGTCCACACTGCCCCTGAATGGTGGATACCATGTCCCAACTGCCGTATTAAGTGGGGTGGCGCCAGCTCATGATCTCAGCTTGCCCCGCACCGGTGGCTTTAACCCGTGGATTCTGGCTTTAATCCCGGACTCAATATCTCTTAATGAGACTCTAATTGTGACTTCAAATTAAGACCAGTTTTCGTGGCTCTTGTCGCTACCCCAAGTACGTGCCACAAATCTTGAGTTCTTTCCCATTCGAGTCACGGTTTGCCTGGCAAAGGTGAAGATGGTCATAAGATGTTTTGGTCAAAAAGATGTTAGAAGAGGTCCAACCTTAGCCTTAAATCCGGCAAATCTTAGGGCAATGGGCATAGATGATAGGCTCAGTTTGAACAATGTTGTATTGTAAAAATTACTGTATAACTTTTTATAGAATTAAATTATTGGAAGATTAAAAATGCTTTAGATTATCCATTATCTTACCACTCAATTCACCAGTCTTACACGAAATTTGGCTGGGTGAGCTACCAATCCTCGACATTAAATGAATAAGTCATCGGCAGCAATGCATTTTGAAAATTTAGAAGTTCAGGGTTACCTTATGATGTTAAAATAAAAGGATACAAACTGGAAAACCAGATAAATAGGTAATTATAAAATTTTACTTAAAATAAAACATAGATTATTTATAATTTCTAGAGAGAAGGATTTGAAATTGCAAAATTCTATCTAAATTAGAAATACATGATTCAATAACAATCTTACATAAGATTTCATTGCACAATCCAATACCTAATTTTATGAAATTATTATTCAAAGATACATATACATAATTACATTGATTATGTTTAAAAGTTCAAAAAGAGTATGAGAAGAGGGAAAGGTTGAATAATATAGTTTATAATCTTGTAAATACATCATAAAATTCATGAATTATGAATATTTTTTTGTTAATTTGCATATTCCAAAAAAAATTGGAGTTCACTCAATAAAAGAGAAGCTAATAATTTAGAATTCATTCTAATATTTCATAGAGGCATCTAAGTTTTTTTTTATATGTATCTAAAATAAATGTATACTTTCCATTCATCATGTAGACATTGATATTAATGATATTGGTATTAATATGTTTGACTATTATTAAAGTTCATTATTTAATATAAAAAAATAAAAATATCAACATCAATGTGATGCCATTATTAAAATTTGCTGCTTAATGTACAATAAATTTAGTTACACAAATTTTCTATTTACTATATGATATTGCATTTTATTAGTAGTTGGTAAAAGGAGAAAAACTATATTCAACACATAGCATGGGGCCATAGTAATGATGTTAATGTCAATGGTCAGTGTTTTTGCATGGACGTTCTGCTTATACAAAATTCTCTATTTATTATATGGACATTGATTATAATATATTATTTCTATTTAAATGGAGACTTAGCTTATGAATAACTCTTTTTTCAATATTAATATTAATGTTCTTAACTATCATTGAAGTCCATTGGTGTTAATATGCAAAAGATATTAATAACGTCAGCATGCGTGAATGTGCTCTATCATGATTAAAGTTTATTATTTTAATAAGTAATAAAAATTTGATTATTGAAATATTATATTTATTATAATTATTATATTATCATACTATATTTTTAAAATAGTTGATAAAAATTATATTTTGTGCATACTGGTAATAAAAACTCTGGAGCCACCGTGGAGTTCTTCATTTACTATATGGATATCTGTAGTAACGATGATGCTATTGATAATCAAAGATTTTACTTGGTAATTATTAAAGTCATATTACTGTGTATTAAAAATTTGGCAATTGAAATATCTATTTATTATAATTTATTATATATCTACGCTGCATTTGAAGAATAGTTAGAAAAAGATTGATGTATCCCATGAAGAGCTAGGATGATTGATAACTGTATTAATGATGGAAGCTTTTGTTGTTATTTAATTTGTAATAAAAATTTGATCATCAAAGTCTTCTATTGACCAGTATTCATAATGTTGGTATAAGAGCAATTCCGCTGGCCATGTGAATGTCAGCATTAATGATAGAATTTTTTCCTCAATTATTACTAAGTTCATTGCTTAATATTACAATTGAAGTATTTTATTTTTTATAATTTATTATATTGCATTGTATCATATCTTTCAACTTTCACCGCAGAGTCAGCATTCACGCGGCCGAAACAGTTCACAGGGCCACACGGGTCAAAAACCGAGTTCCCGCTGCGGTCGAGCAGAACGAAACCGCCAAGCGAACCTTCCCAAGTTCTCTTTGTCAGCAACGTACAAAATAAGTCAGGCTAATTTAACAACGAAGCAACTAATTTTTATATCAAAACGCAAAAGGCCAATCAGATCCGTGAACTCAGCAAATCAAGACCGTCCACTCTCACCAAACGGTCGTCGCATCCGGCCCGGTTCCATCACCTCCCGTCCTATATATGCCCCCTCCCTCCCCTCGTTAAACCCCGGATCATATCAAAGCAATCATTCACCAATGGCGGAGAAGCACCACCACCACCACCACTTCCACCACCACAAGGAAGAGGAGAAGCCCGTGGAGTACTCCGACACGGTCTACTCCACCGGCAGCGGCTATGGCGACGGCGGGTACACCGCCGGCTACGCCCAGACGACGGAGGTGGTCACTGGGACAAGCGAAGCGGACTATGAGAAGTATAAGAAGGAGGAGAAGCACCACAAGCGCATGGAGCATCTCGGAGAGATGGGGGCTGTCGCCGCCGGCGCCTTCGCTCTGGTATCGTTCATCTCATCTCGCACCTTATCTTGTTCACGCGGTACACCGCACCGTTCTTCTTCTTCCAACCGTCTAGTGTATTATCTAGACTGTGATCTACACGTACCCCATGATCTGTGGGATCCACAAAAGAAAAATGACACACGGTGACACCCTAAGCGCCTGAGGCCTGGCTTCACTCGGTTTGGACCCAATCTGGAATTTTAATAAAATTACAATCCACCTGGCGTTTTGGTTAGGGACTCGGGTTGTATCTTTTTGGATCGTTCTTCTTCTTTCGCAGCCTTAATCGTTAGATCATATTTCGTTTATATTTTAAAGCACGATGAACTTGTTTCCTTCAATGGCATTAGTCTCGCAGCTCATGCAGTGCTTTGAAAAATATACAAAATACAATCTAATAATTGAGATCATGGAAGAAGATTAATCAACTCATCCTTCAGTTGGTGGGCTGCTGTTGGCTTTAACTTCATACATACGAAAATTTAGAGTTTAATTCATAATTAAATAATAAGAATTTTTTAAGGTAACAATGTAATTTTGGTTATGATATATATATATATATATATTTACAACTATAATTTTATAGTATGAGAAGCATGAGGCCAAGAAACATCCGGAGCATGCACATAGGCACAAGATAGAGGAGGAGATCGCTGCGGCCGTGGCAGTGGGCAGTGGAGGGTTTGCTTTTCATGAGCATCATGAGAAGAAGGCGGCCAAGAAGGAGGCTGAGGAATCCAGTGGGAAGAAGCATCATCACCTCTTCTAGACAGGATGGAGCCTTTGTTTTTAATTTTACCTTGAGATTGAGATGGTGTTTTGGGTGATGTATTTTATTGTTGTGATGTAATAATGGGTATGCTAGTAGAATACCCACGATTTCAAAGATCTTGATTGATCGTTTGCTATAATATTACTTTGGATGGATTGAGTGATAGAATAATAATGAAATTATTATTCTGATGATTTGTATAAAAATATAAATAGGAAACATAAAAATGTATTGACAAATAGTTGGTATATAAAATAAGAAAATATATAATTCATAAATGAGGGATATTTAACAAGGATATATACAAATATATGAATAAATACAAAATATCAGTTCATCTCGAAGCAAAGATGAGAGGAAGTGTCAAGAGAGAACTCCTCTCTCTTAGCTATTTAATAATAAAAGCTAATCCCGAGACTTATCTTTCTTTCATTTTCATATTTCTCATCGATGTGTAATAATAATACTAAGAAACAAAACTTGATGATTAATTTAATTAAAATGAGATATGGTCTGGCACGCCTTCTGTCATTTGTTTCCATCTCATGCTATAACATGCATCCGTGGCATGGGACCTAGATGGTGTTTAGGGTGATGTGTCTTGTGGGACACCTAAACAAATGCCACCTTGTTTGGTCCTTGTGATGTAATAATGCATAAATATCTTCCACCATCTTATTTTCTTGATAAAGATGTGATCTTTGACGGTTTGAAACGTTGTAATTGGTTATATCCATGAAAACATAATTTGTAATATGGTAAAGCCAAAGCCCAATGATTATGCAAATATATCATGTATATATTTTTATGAGAACATGGAATTGGTCCAAGCAATGCCTGAGTAGCCCAGGACGAAAAGTTGTGGGATCGTTGGTGCCATCTCGCCTTACATTGAGATCTTAGCTTCCAATTGGCTTCTGAAACGGTGGTCGAAATCGTGGCATTCACCATCCTCCACCCAAGGTCTATAATGCAGTCGCTTTCCCCTCTTTTTCTTATAAATCGAATAATTTATCATGATAAGTTCTTATCTAATCCGAAATATCTCAGACACAATTGTTGGGGTGAATGATCTTTGCCGAAATGTTGTATTTTTATAGAATTTGATGTTTGCATTGTTACAAAAAATTTGATTTGAACTGTAGCCTAAGCTAAATATTTATTATCAAATTAGATATATCTACGGGTACAATATTTTCTTATATTGTCGCTTTTGACAATTTTTGAATTTTTTTTAAAATATTATAATTTAAATATTAATTTCCAAAAATACTACTATTTCAAATGTATTTTCGAGAATATTCTAGTTCTGCTGAGTAGGAAGCCACGTGGACAGAACTCGCATGTCCGACATGCGAGTTAAGCTTACTTGGCCATCACGCTGGAAATAATTTAAAAAATAAAATAAAAAAATAAATTGCATCTTGGAGAAGCAATTTCAAATGAAACCGCATCTCCAACATGCAAGCTCTCTTGGCCTTACCCCACCAACCCTACCTTTTTGCCGACAAATCCTCCCCCACCTCCATCCTTTTCGCCGACTAGTCTCCCCATGTTTTCCACCTCCGACAGTTCTACCGCGTGGTCCCATGCCTCCGACCGCCTAACAGTGTGGTCCCCCACCCACGATTGGACTCCTTTCATGGTCCCCACTCTCGCCGACCGATCTCTCGACCGGCTTCCTTGCTCCTCGACCGACTTCCTCCCTCCTCGACTGGCCTCTCGATCGGCTTCCGCTTTGCCCCGACTGGCCTTCCGATCGGCTTCTTCCCTCTCCGACCGACTTCCGCCTCTCTCCGATCGGCCTTCCGACCGGCTTTCTCCCTACCTGATCGGGCTTCCCCTCCTCTTCGATCGACTTCTGCCCTCTACAACTGGCTTCCACTCCACCCCAACCGGCCTCCCGACTGGCTTCCCCCTCTCCCCGACCGACTTCCATCCCTCCCTGATCGGCCTCTCAACAAGGTATGTAGCAATGTTTTAGCAATCTATTACTGACTCTAGATACATTGATTAGCAAATGTCTAATGAACTACATGTAGTCCATATCATCATGATTTATTTGTCTTTGTTTAGAGGATGTATGCTGATTCAATTGATCGACTGAACTTGGGTACCTTATATATAGAATAGCCATCATATGATTTTGCTCAAACATTTTCCTTATAGTTGATATAAGCATTTAGCTACCATGTGCTATTAATTTATGGTTTATGTAGTGTATTACATATAGAATTCTCTTACCCAATAAAAAAATTTATCTTTTTAGATTTGTTTATTATAATAAAATAAAATAAATTTGGTCAGTACCTCTTTACAGACTAAGTATGATCTAGATAAATATTACATATATGGTATATGTGGTCGCTAATCCTTTTGGTCAATGCCTCTCTAGTTTACAGTGGATTAAATGGCACCTGAGGTAGTATTGGATATTCTGGAGCCATATCTAAGTGGCTTATTGTGTGAGATAGTTTCACCAACGTGCATGCTTAGAAATAAATATTTTTAAAGAAATATTAATAGGATGCACATGAGATGTTAATTTATAGTTAATTTGTAGAATTTTAGCCTATAGGATGTTGTTATTAATGCATAATATTTTAGTCTTAACTGGAATGGTTAAGATTAAAAACTTAAATAGTGAAGTATGTTAAATCTTTTATATAATATATGGACATATGCAAGTTTATTTATAATATATATATTTAATAGTCTTATTAAATTTATATTTTTTATTATCTAGGTAGTGAGAAATGGTAGAAACTATTACAACATTATGCCATATTAATGATTCGATAGTTAATGGATCGTTTGGCATCGAGTACAATAGGTGACCACAAAAGGCCCTTAGAATTAAAAATGGAATAAAATTTGATGAGTTGGAGCAAAAGTTGTACCAAGTATTTCGTGTAGATAAAAGTCAAAATAAAATAACAATAATATATAGATATCCACAAGTTGTGCAACCATCAGTAATTAAGTATGAAGCTATTCTGATTTCAGATGATGATGATATAGAGATAATTTTTGCAATAGTAAGTTTTCATCTTGTCTATTCAGTGCGGAGTTGTACCTCAATGTCGAACCTATAGAAAACATTGAAAATAGTAATGATCGGGATAATTTTATAGCATGTGATCGGAATTTAGGAATAACAATGCAAATAGGAGAACTGACTATTTTCTCCAGCCAGTTTGGAGTATAGGACGATAATGTGACACAGAATATCATCAGAAAAGCATCAGTATATACAAGTGGTATTGATATGGTTCATGCAAATGATCGACTTTTTCACGAGGATGATATGCCAAGTGAAGATGATATGGAAGTTGATGCTGAGAAAACTGGCACATCACATAATGCGGCAAGCCCACACAATATTGATTTAAATGACATAGGAGTCCCAAATTTATCGATGTTTGAAGCTCCTTCCAGAACATTCAGTCAGTTTGATTGGATAGCTGCTAATATATCAATGTATTCTGCATTGCAAGCACAATCTTGTACATGAAAAAGAGGTAAAGCATTATGTAAGGAACTTCATTTTGTAGATAAGGTTGAACTATAAAATGCAGTAAAACAATATTCAATTGACATGCATCATGAATTCAAAGTTATTCAGTCGGAGCCAAAATTATGGATTGTTAAATATGAAAATAGAAAATTGGGATGTCAATGGATGCTTCGAGCAATTAAGCGGCATGATTATTTTGAAGTCATATGATATGCTGGTCTGCTTACATGTATATCTGCTATATTTTTTTAGAATCATTCTGGACTAGATTCTAATTTTATCTCTAATAAAATATGAGATTTGATGAAAAAGGTACCTACAATCTCTATTGCTGGTATTGGTGCAGTATTAAAAAATAGATTCAACTATATGCCAGATTATAGAAAGTAATGAGAGGCCAAGCAAAAAGCAATGGCTATGATATTTGATGATTGGGATAGATCATATGAATTGTTATCAAAATGATTGCATATTATAGAGCAATTCAATCCTGGCTCTTCGATTAAATTCATCAGCACTCCTACTGGTCATCTGGCAAGTGCTACATTTGATTGTATTTTTTGGGCTTTTGCACCTTCAATTGAAGGGTTCAAATATTGTCAACCGGTGATTAGTATTGATGCTACCTTCTTATATGAAAAATACCGAGAGAAGATGATGATTGCAACAGCTGTGAACGACAATAATCAAATATTTTCTCTCGCATTTGCTATAGTAAATGAAAAGTCTTCCGATACATGGGATTGGTTCTTAGCGTGTATGAGAACTTTTGTTACTACATGTTAGAATTTGTCTGATTTTAGATCGGCATGTTGGTATTTTATCTACAGTACAAAATCAACATCTTGGTTGGCAACGACCACATACATTCCATGTATATTGCTTGCATCATGTAGCAAGCAATTTTAACAAGCGATTTCAGGATTCAAAATTATGGGATATGGTGAAGAAAGCTGGCATGCAAACATCGATCAGGAATTTTGAGAAATGTATGACAAAGATTAAAAAGGTGAAACTGGAAGCTAAATGAAATTCCTTTAGGTAAATGGACTCAAGCACATGATGGTGGTCAACGATATGGAACAATGACTACTAATTTATCGGAGTGTTTCAATGGAGTTTTTAAAAATGCTCGCTTCCTGCTAATAATAGCAATAGCAAAATTGATATTTTTTCATCTTGTATCTTATTTTGAAGGTTGCCGTGCTCAGGTAGTTGATGCACTTGAAAGAGGTGAAAGATTTACTCTATTTGTTACAGGTCATGTAATCTCTAACCAATCCAAAGCTACATCGCACAGTATTACAAGCTTTGATAGGGCTAGCGGCATATTCCAAGTTCAGACGGCGATGCGAGAGCCTTATATGAACAAAGGCAACAATACACAGATTAGCTATTTGTTGCCCATTCTTCTCACTTTCTATTAACATGAATCTATCAACTCCATATGGTACAGATAGCAAGACTTTCTGAGTGTACATGTACATGTCAGAAATGGTAAGCCTACCATTTGCTTTTATTTCATTTTACATCATTTCTTACTTATTATTGTAAGGAATCGAGATTTTTTACATGTCATCAGAGGGAGCTAGCATTACGCAGGTAGACACGACTAGATGGATATATTATACCGCTTTTACAATAGGCTGGATTCTATGAATTGAGTCGCATTAGATTCATACAGCCGGATTGGCATTTGATCACAACCTTCATAGAGTAGTGGTGGCTAGAGACCCATACATCCATTTACCTCAGAAAGAGTGCACCATCACACTACAGGATGTATCTATCCAGCTTGGTTTGTCGATTGATGGACTTGCAATGACGGGCAGCACTTGATATTATTGGCGTTAGGATTGTTTGGATTTATTGGGTGTTAACCCACTAGCTAGTATGCTTATGGGATCACAGCTTAGTTTGGTATGGTTGGAAGAGCATTTTATTGAGTTACCATTGGATGCCGATGAGTTTGTGATACAGTGTTATGCTAGGGCATGTATCCTGCAGCTCATAGGTGGATGTCTGTTTGAAAATAAATTTAAAAATTTTGTGCATCTTATACTTTTACCTTTACTTGAACATTTTGAGACTGTGGGACACTATAGTTGGGATAGTGTCGTCTTGGCATGGTTGTACAGAGAGATGCGTAGGACAAGTCAGAAAGATGTACATGAGATAGTTAGACCTCTTATACTTTTATGATCGTGGGCATGGGATAGCTTTCCTTTTATTGCACCACAGAAATTAGGTCGGGATGTGCCTGATCCTATTATGGATTTACCTGATGTTGATGCATTGCCAACTGGACCGTTAGAGATGAGGTAAACGATCTGATTATATGGTTTTATAAGTATGATTATATAAAAAGTATCTAAGATACGTATGATATTACATGTACAGATAGAGAGATTTCTTTTTGTTCAAGGATGTATATACTCATGTACTTATTATATATCAATATCATCTTGATCAACAGACTGCGGACTAGGTAAGCATTATACCAGTATCTCATTTTCATTAGAAATTTATGATATTAGGATGTATATACTCATGTACTTATTGCACATTCTTTTCATATGCAGGTGGTATGGAAGCCATATACTGCCAATGTTCTCGTTCAGCTATCTGATTACTATTTTGTCGAACAAGATATATAGCATGGTCGAGTGCTGCTTATTTATTTTTATATCATAGAGTGACATTTTTTGAATCGAGTATTGCATCAGTTTGGTATTCACTAGCCAATTCCAGACGGTTGTGATATAGATGCCATACTTCATCAGGTCGACCTTAGAGGATGGATCGATCAAGATTGGAATTTTACTCACCAGCATTTTCTTCCATTATGGGAGAGCCATCGCGACTATATTGTAGATGGGCCTCTAGTCGATGGTATCATGGACTACAATGATATTTATATGCAGTGGTACAGATGCATTACTTGGCATTTCATTAGTCATAGTGGCACCATATTTGATTATCCGGTACACTCATTTACTATAGTTCGATATATTTGTTAATTTAATTTCATATTGATATGTATATAATTTTCTGCTTTGTCAGAGTGATGACTTAGCGAGGATATATGGTCTTGCTGATCCAGAGTCGATATCGACATCTTCGCAAGCCATTCAGGATATTTATAGATCCGCATTATATACGGTCGATCAGCATAGTCATATCGCTATGCATGTCCATCCAAAAATCAGCAAAATAGCCACCAAGATTTATTACTAAGATATTCTTGAAAATACATTTGAAATAGTAGCATTTTTGAAAATTAATATTTAAATCATAATATTTAAAAAAAAATCTTAATTTTTGATAATAGTTTTAGACGGCTTGGGCTTCGCTGACCTCTCTCTCTCTCTTAATTTTTTTTTTTTTAAAAATAAAGACAGAAGGTAATTTGAGGTCCAAGATGACCTTTGCTTGGTTATGGTGGTAGAAAATTTTGAAAAATTCTTTATTATGGTATATATGGCTAGTTCCATGAAACGTGCTAGCTTTGGAATCAAGTCTTAATCTTTTGGATGGATATCTAAGATTAACGTCTAGTACCAATATATATCAGAAACAGTACATACTACTTATGCAATAATTTAACATCCTTACCAAAATGAGCCCACCATTGGTATAATAAGAGTTGCATCATCTCATTATCGATACCAACAAGATATATCCCAAATATTATGGTTCACGTTGTAGACCATGGACATTCTTTGACATCCATCCAGAATTAATCCAGGTGTAAACGAGATAAAATCAAGTAAAGAGCTTGTTGATCGGAGATCTAACCATATTTGCTCTTGGGGGAGGGAAGTACCGGGGAAGGGGCTACGAAAGGCCTCTCAAGTCAAATTACAGGCCAATATGTCTAACACTCTTAAACGACAAGTAGCTCAAAAGGAGACCCCACTCCCTCGATATTATCTTCATGGTTCACCATCCATCAGCCAGCCAGTTTGCTTGCTGATTTTTTTCTTTATTAAAATGAGATTCTTTGTAGTTTATATATATATATATATATATACATATATATCGTATTTGAACTTAGATCCGATCAAATCAAAATTTTATAATAAAAATCTTACATCGATGTAGAATCCTTATTATTTAGTTTTAAATTGGCTGAATATGGATTCAAGTTCGATGAATCTTATTCAAATCTATCTGTTATATATATATATATATACATACATACATGCACACGCACACAATAATCAATAGATAGAGAAAATTTATCCAACCCTCTAAACCTCGAGAGAATTGCGCTAGTTTAAAGGCCTCCACGAAGTGAATTAGGTCCAACAGTTTTTGACAAATGGGTTATCAATCAATTCAAAAGTTTATGACTATGCTTTCACCTTCAGATATTTCCAAGCCATAGTATCCTGCAATCATGCACGGAAAAGAAATTTGGGTGTGGAAACCAATAGATTACCGGAGATAATGGTCGTGACTGCTCTTTACATAAATATATTTTACATAGAGGTATTATATTATGATTTATGATACAGTATTGTGTTATAGATGTCCAACTTTTCTCCATCAAAGTGTTACTTACTCTGCAGACATTTCCTTGATCACCAATATCCTAGCTCTATTTGCTGACAGAACTCTATCCCTGTTTCATTGTCTCCCTTTTGATCTTTGGCCGTTTCATTGTCTCTGTAAATACATCACCGTAATATTCCAATGTAATAAATCTTGGTGGCTATTTTGCTTCCCTTTCCCTCAAAAATAATATCCTGTTAACGCAGAATCTAGTCATCGCTGGGATCGATTGGAGCGGAGGTGGACGAGGTCACCGTCGGAAACCTGCAAAATAAAGTTCCGTCCAGAGTCGGTGGGGGGTGGCTCTGGTAGAACCCTCTGACGATCAAGTCAGCTCTGGCTAACATAAATGGAGTGCTCAGGAATGAGTTCCACAGAGCTTAGAGAAGAAGTGGAGAGCTTAGAGCCGAGAGATCAGAGGTTAGAGTTAGCGTATCTGGAGGGTCCTTTTTATAGGCGGAGCTTGATGGTGACAACTGTAGCCGCATGCTGGCGGGCCGCTCGAGATCCGATGGAGTCAGTCCTAAGGGAAGGCGCCGTCTGTGGCAGGTTGATGGTGACAGCCATCGCCGTCTGGTAGCGGATCGCTGTCGCTTGCGACGGACTGATGATGATGGCTGAAGCTGTCTTGATACTGAGCCGCTCGGGATCGAATGAAGGGTTGAAGGGCTTTGATGTGTACCCATTTCGAAGGAGTTCAGACTACTAAAGAGGAAGCTTGGAAAAAGTTTGGCTCCCATAGGCGTCTGGCTGGAGGTGCGCGGCTAAGGCTCGATCGCTGGGAGTTCGGTAGGAGCTCGGTCGACCGAAGGAGATGCCTGAGAGGAGTCCAGCTCCTGAAGAAGTCCGACCGAAGAAAAAGCCTGGAGGAAGTTCGGCTCCCACAGATGCCTGGCTGGAGGAGTGCGGAGAGAGTTCGGCTCTTGCGGGAGTCCAACTGAAGCTCGGCCGCTGAGGAGTTTGGCTAAAGCCCGACCGCTGAGAGTCCGAAGAAGCTCGGTCGCTAAGCAGTTCGGTCGGCTGTAGGAGTTCGGCCAAGATTCGTCTGCTGAAGCTCTTCCATAGCTATCAGTCGCATCAAGCTGAGCATCGAACTGGACTTCGATAGGGGCGGAGTTTATCCCCAACAATAGTCCCCCCACTTTCAAGTTCGAAACTCGAAGAAAGGGAGTGCAGAAAAGGCGACTGCCGAAGTCCTCTTCTGGGCTTCGTGCTGGTTTAGGTCGAAGCTCGGGGGAAGATCTCATCTCCAGTCGAAGTTGGTGTTGAAATTGAAGTCCGGGAGAGATCTCATCTCCAGCCGAGGTTGAAGTAGATCTTATCTCATGCGGTCGAGGTCGGGGGTTGAGCTTCTCAGGGGGGTGATATTATCTTCAGCAGCCGAGGCTGACTCGGGGAAGGTCTCCTCTTCTACAGTCGCGGTTTAATACGGACGCTCGAAAGAGATCTGATCTCTGGTCGAGATTGATGCGGTCGCTCGGAAGAGATCTCATCTCTGGGCGAGGTTGTCTCTGATCTTATCTCTGGCCGAGGTTGTCTCGGTCGCTCGGGAGAGATCTCAGCTCTGGCCGAGATTGTCTCTGATCTTATCTCTGGCCGAGGTTGGCACGGGCGCTTGGGAGAGATCTGATCTCTAGCCGAGGTTTGTCACGGCCGAGGTAGTCACGGTCGCTCGGGAGAGATCTCATCTCTGGGCGAAGTTGTCTCCGATCTTATCTCTGATCGAGGTTGTCTTGGTAGCTCGAGAGAGATCTCGTCTCTGGCCGAGGTTGTTTTCGATCTTATCTCTAGCTGAGGTTGGCCTGGGCGCTCGGGAGAGATCTTATCTCTAGTCGAGATTATCGCGGGCCAAGGTAGTCACGGTCGCTCGGAAGAGATCTTATCTTTGGCAGAGGTTGACTCGGTCGCTCGTCTCTGACCGAGGTTGATGCGAGCGCTCGGGGAAGATCTTATCTCCTGCAGTCGAGTTTGCCTCGGGAGAGATCTTATCTCCTGTGGCCGAGTTTGCCTCGGAAGAGATCTTATCTCCCGCAGCTGAAGTTGGTCCGGACCCTCAGGGGAGATCTTATCTCCTACGGTCGAGGTTGTCTCGTAGGTTGTCAAGTCGCTCGGGAGGGATCTTATCTCTAGCCGAGGTTGTTGCTCGGAAGAGATCTTTTCTTTGACCGAGGTGTCTCGGTCACTCGGAGAGATCTTATCTCCGACCGAGGTTATCGCGTCGCTCGGGAGAGATCTTATCTAGCCGAGGTGTCGCTTGGAGAGATCTTATCTCTAGCCGGTTGACGTGGTTGCTCGGAAGAATCTTATCTCTACGGGGTTGTCGCTCGGGAGAGATCTTATCTCCGACCGAGTTATCTCATCTCTCGAGAGAGAGGTTGTCGTCGATCTTATCTCTAGTCGAGGTTGACACGGTCGCTCGAGAGAGATCTTATCTTTGACTCGAGGTTATCTCTGATTGTCGCTCTGGAGAGATCTTATCTCTAGCCGAGGTTGTCGCTCGAAAGAGATCTTATGTCTGGTCGAGGTTGACGCGGTCGCTTGGGAGAGATCTTATCTCTGACCGAGGTTGTCACTCGGGAGAGATCTTATCTCTGACCTGGTGGTCGGTTGCTCGAAGAGATCTTATCTCTAGCCGAGGTTGATGCGGTTGCTCGGGAGAGATCTTATCTTTGGCCAAGATTGTCGCCGGGAGAGATCTTATCTCTAGCCGAGGTTGAGCTCGGGAGAGTTCTTGGGAGAGATCTTATCTCTGACCGAGTTGTCACGGTCGCTCGGAGAGATCTTATCTCTGGCAGAGTTGATACGGTCGCTCAAGAGAGATCTTATCTCTGACCGAGATTATTGCGGTCGCTCGGAAGAGATCTTATCTTTGGCCGAGGTTGTGTCGATCGCTTGGGAGAGATCTTATCTCTGGCTGAGGTTGAAGGTCTTTGACCTGCCCGTGTTAGGATGAGGTTCTCCTCCTGTTCCTAACACGGCGACTATTAACTGTTTCTTTTCCTATCATCACATAGTTTTTACGTTCAGAAATAATATTATTGAAAGAAAAGAATTTTATTGAAAGGAAGTTACTGGCAATGCATTCTCGAATTTTTTGTGTCTTAGGGTCGTGGTAGCGTTGTTCCTCCGTGTTTCTTCATACGGACGACCTTTTCTATCTCATGCTGGCCTCCTCAATCTGGAGCGACTTTGATGCTGGAAGATGATGAATCACCGATGTACCAAGCTCCTCCCCGGGATAACGTTGATGACGCCGTGAGGCGGCCGACCTTGTCATTTTTGGTTACGACAGCGCCCTTGGCTGATCTTCTCCTGCTTCAGACTAGCGTTGAAGGAATTTATGCAGCCGTCCTTTTCTAACGAGCTCCTTAATTTTATCTCGGAGCTGGATGCATTTCTCGGTATCGTGGCCGTGGTCGCGATGGTAGAGACAGTACCTACTTCGATCGTGCTTGTTTGGGGGAGACCGTAACCCTTCTGGTCTTGGCAGCTGGTTCTTAACTTCGGTAAGAATCTGAGTTTGAGGAGCATTGAGGGGGGCGTAGTCGCGGAACCTTTCAGGAGGAAGACTTCTTCGTGCCCCTCTGTCGGAGCTTCCTTGATGGAGAGCTCGAGGAGTTCGGATCTGTCTGCTCTCGGAGGGAGTCCGTGAGCGCGGCCGAACTTTGCTCGACTCTCCATCGTTTGCCAGCCGCTCTCTTAAGGCTTCTTCGTCCTTCAACTTGAAGGCTTCTTCCACACGGGCATATCTCTCGGCCCGAGTCAGCAGATTGGCGAAGTCCCTGGGATACTTTTTTTCTAGGAAGAACAGCAAGTCATTTTTCTGAAGGCCACCCTTGAGTGTGGCCATCGCAATAGACTGGTCCAAGTCCCGGACCTCCAATGCCGTGGTGTTAAATCGGATAATGTAAGCTCAGATGGATTCCCCCTGCTTCTACTTGATGTTTATTAGGAAATTCGAACCTCGACGCGGACGTCGGCTGCTGATGAAGTGAGCCACGAACTGACTGCTCATCTGGTTAAAAGAGAAGATCGTACTCGGCTTCAATGCTGAGTACCAGTTTCTCACTGCACCCTTTAAGGTAGATGGGAAGGCTCGGCACAGTATGGCGTCTGAAGCGCCATGGAGTAGCATCATGGTCCGGAAGGCCTCCAGATGATCAACCAGATCAGAGGTTCCATCGTAGCTTTCAGTTGAGGAAGCTTGAAGTTCGGTGGGATGTGTGCATAATCTGGAGGGAGAAAGGGGGATCGGTGCAGACGTCGGCATGATGAGCTGGGGCGACGTGGTCGAGCTCTTCAATCTGTCGGTCCATCTCTCGCAGTCTGTGATCGAAGGCATCGTCCTGGTCGCAGATCTTTAGGGACTTTCGGCTACAAACGGGAAAGGTCTCCTCCAGAGGAGAACCATGATCCGAACATGGATCTCCGACTCTATTTTTCTTTCCAAGGGGCGGTGGATACACCGACCCGAGTACGCTTTCTTCGGGCCGATTCTCGACATCCGGATGGTGAATTTTCTGGTGGAGTCGCCGTCGGAGACTGCTGCATGGCCTGCATTGCATTCGTGAGGCCACGGACCTATCGGACAAGCAGGTTGAACTACTCCACATCTACCGTGGGTACAGGTGGAACCTGAGTTGCCAGGGCTAAAGCAGGAGCAGATGGATCTGGATGGGATCGGACCGTGGAGGCCGTCGATCGCTGAGTCGAGGCTCTCCTAGGAGGCATTTTTTCTTCGGAAAAGAACTCTAAGAAGAGAGATCTCCAGAGAGGGAAGAGGAAAATCATCGTCGAGCACTCCTTTAAGAACAAGGAAACCTCGAAAGTTCAGGCCCTCCTTCTAGCGCCAATCTGTTGACGCAGAATCTGATCATCGTCGGGATTGGCTGGAGCGGAGGTGGACGAGGTTGCCGTCGGGGATCTGCAAAATAAAGTTCCGTCCGGAGCCAGTGTGGGGTGGCTCTGGCAGGACCCTCCGACGATCAAGTCAGCTCTGGCCAACAAGAATGGAGTGCTCAGGAATGAGTTCCGCAGAGCTTAGAGAAGAAGTGGAGAGCTTAGAGATCAGAGGTTAGAGTTAGCGTATCTGGAGGATCCTTTTTATAGGCGGAGCTTGATGGTGATAGTTGTAGTCGCGTGCTGGCGGGCCGCTTGAGGTCCGACGGAGTCAGTCCTAGGGGAAGGCGCCGTCTGCGGTGGATTGATGGTGACAGTCATCGCCTTCTGGTAGCGAATCGCTATCGCTTGTGGTGGACTGATGGTGATGGTTGCAGCTATCTTGATACTGAGCCGCTCGAAGCCGAATGAAGGATTGAAGGGCTTTGACGTGTACCCATTTCGGAGGAGTTTGGACTCCTAAAGAGGAAGCTCGAAAAAAGTTCGGCTCCCATAGATGTCTGGCTGGAGGTGCGCGGCTAAGGCTCGATCGCTGGGAGTTCGATAGGAGCTCGGCTAGCCGAAGGGGATGTCTGAGAGGAGTCCGGCTTCTGAAGAAGTTCGATCGAAGGAGAAGCCTGGAGAGAGTTCGGCTCCCGCAGGCACCTGGCTAGAGGAGTGTGGAGAGAGTTCGGCTCTTGTGGGAGTCCAACTGAAGCTCGACCGCTGAGAAATTCGGCTAAAGTCCGGCCGCTGAGAGTTCGAAGGAGCTCGGCTGCTAAGCAGTTCGGCCGGCTGTAGGAGTTTGGCCAAGATCCGTCCGTTGAAGCTCTTCTATGGCTATCGATCGTATCAAGTTGAGCACCGAACTAGACTTTGGCAGGAATGAGATTTATCTCCAACACTAGCTTTATTGATTGTAATCAGCCACAAGAACACATGCTCTTGGAGCTCCTCACCCTACTGCTGAAACCCATGACCCCCTTCTTACGCTCCTCACCACCTCATCAAGCGACAACTTATCCTCCCTCCTCTCTAGGCAAAATCTTATAATCGCCACTATTGCAAGATTACCTGATGTGAATATTCAAAATAATAATAAGCAATCATACACAAAAAAAAATTAATACAGTGATTTTTATGGTTCATCTTTTGGCCTACATCCACGGGAGAAAATGGAGAGCGAATTTATCATATTAGAATATGCAGTACACAAAATGGGCAATAATCTCTATACGGTGGCTCAAAAATTACAACATATAGCCATTTAACTCTAAAACAACAAAAAAAAGGATAAAAAATGCCCAAATGGACCGGTTAAAGTTCCAAAATGGGTTGGCTTCGTCCTGCAAGAGGTTCGTGGTGGACTCTAGACTTAAGCTTAGCAGCCCATATTAGAAAAATTTTATTAAAATTTAAATTTTTATTAATTATATAATTTTTGTTTAATAAAATTAGATTGTGACATGGTCCAATGAGATCAAATTATTGACTATTTGTGATCATAAAATTAAAAGCTCAATACACCTCTTATTTAATATTTGATTGGACGATAAGTTTGGACTACTGAGTTTTACTGCGCCCGTAATAGGAGAGATCGGTAAACTATTATAAATAGGTTATGTTCCTTCTTCAAATCCTAATTTCATAGACTCTTGCTCCATTGATAGCTGTCATTAAAAGAAAGGTTTTAAAAAGAAAGACCGAGCACTAAATATACATTCGTATATTTCATAATAATGCAAACAGATATTTCTTTAATCTTTGATTAATTATTTTTATATTTTAATAATCATGCACTTGATCCTATTAAAAAAATATTATTATGATATCAGAGCTTATTGTGTATGATTTAGAATCCGAAAATTTATATTGTAATTTTATTATTTGATATATAAATAGATCTTCAAAATTATAAAAAATTATGAGATTAATCTCATGAGTTAGAATAAAATTTATTATTTATGGTTGGTTATTTTGATGATTATAATATAAAAGTATTTAATTAATCATGAAAAATCATATATTCATACTTTTTTTTTTTTTTTTAAAGATCCAAACTCATCCCGTTAGGAAAGTGGGATGCCATCAATTGAAACAAAAATAATCGGAAAGGGGACTCGTGGGACCACTAGCTTTTCCTTCCATTGAAAGTTTTTTTTTTTTTTTTTTTGATGTTTTCCGTGATCATCATCAGATTTGTAACCCGAGTGGGAGCGATAGGATGGTGGAATGGCGGGAGCTGCTTGCTGGGTTGGGTGCAGCGACGTAAAGGCCAGCTTGCTCATTCCAAGTTGGATATGAAATAATGATTAAAAAATAATAATAATAAATTATTTTAATATTAATATAATATGATTGTATATTATATTTTTCTTAGATGAAAATTATATTCTTGATCTTGATGGAGTGAATATTTTATGTAAGATTAGAGTTTAAATTTTAATTAAAATTATTGTTCACAAAATTGAATGCAACAAATATTGAAACATGATTGAATAAATTTTAATATCATGAAATCATATTTTGATAATAATTTTGATCTCGATTGAAAATTTTGTGAGTTGTTGTGAATGTCATCACTAATTCAAAGCTTGTAAATTTTTTTTTTTTTATAAGATATTTTTTATATTAATGCATACAATTTTTTATCCAAAGGAGGTTATTATGTGTATTAAAATTGAAGATAACATGAGGATTGATGATGGAAATATACTGATCCTAAGAAATCTATTTATCTAAAGGTAATAGATTTTTTTTTAATTGACATGTATTATCCTTGATTTTATGAAGAGGCATATTGGGCCTAGAAAATTTATCTATCCAAAGGAGATAGATTTTCGAAGGTCATGTATTGTCATTATTTTGACCTCATATTTTGGAGCTCAATAGCATGCTATATTCTCTGCCCAAAAGAAAGTTTATGATGATGTATTTGATGCTCTTGAAGAGAATAGCTTATTATATTTAAAGCTATTTTTATTTATTTATTTATTGTATGTATTACTAAAATATTATATTTGTATTCGGTCTCTCTTATTGCGAACAATAATAATGTCACCATAGAGGTCCTGACTGGCTCTGATTATAAGAGATAAAAGCAAGATATTGAGTTTGCACTTGGTATTATGGATATTGATTTGGCTCTTCGGATTAATGAGCCACCAAACCCATTGACAAGAGTATTGCTGAAGAGAAATAGCTCTATGCCAAGTAGAAAAAGTCCAATCGATTGAGCTTGCTTGCCATGAAGAGATCGATTGCAGAATATCTGATAGGTGGTTTGTTTGAGACTACAGATGCCAAGGAGTTTTTCACTGCTGTTGGACAGAGATACCAAGTATCAGATAATGCTGAGGCTGGGCATCTGATGAGTGAATTAATAGGTGCAAAATATGACAGCTCAAAAAAAATCAGAAAATATATTTTGAGGATGGTCTACATTCAATTTAAGCTCAAAAATTTTCAAATTCCCATCAATGATAATTTTATTATCCATCATGTTCTTAACTTATTGCCAGCTGATTTCAGTCAAATCAAAACAGCCTACAATACTCAGAATCAGTCTTAGAGTATCAATGATTTGATCACCAAATGTATAACTGAAGAAAAAAAGCTGAGGAAGGAGAGGACTGAGTATGCTCATCTTGTTGCTCAATCCAAACCTAGTTTCAAAGAAAAATGGAATAATAAAAAATTCAAGTCTTTGTTCCTAAGAAAAATCAAGATTTCAAGAAGCAAGATAATGGTGAGACACAAAGTGGAGAAGGACAAAAGAGTGACCTGAAGAATAAATGCTATTTTTGCAAGAAAAGAGGTTACAAGAAGGCTGAGTGCACTAAGTTCAGAGCTTGGCTAGAGAAGAAAAATGAGTAGCAAGGTAACTTACTAGTCTATGTCTGTTTTGAATCAAATTTGATTAATGTTTCTCTGGATTCTTAGTAGCTTAACAATGGTGCCACTGTTCATGCGGCGTCTAATTTGTAGGAGTTCATAAGAAGAATGAAGCCAAGTGAGAAGAAATTCAAACTAAAGGTGGGGAATGATGTGGAAGTCGAAGTTAGATTTGGGATTTGAATTAGTTTTGGATAACATTTACTATGTATCTTCATTTAGGAGGAATTTGGTTTCGGTTTTTTTGCTTGACAAGATTGGATACAGTTTTATTATTAGTAATGGAAGAATTGATTTAAGTTTTAATTTTCAAGTTATTAGTAGTTGTCCTAAGAATAATATTGAAAGAAAATCTATGAAAGGAGATAAGCTTAGAATAAGCAGTGTCCTAAGAATAATATTAAAAAAGAATCTATGAAAAATGTTCTTTATGCCAGTGCAATTGAAAGTTTGATGTATGCATAAGTATGTACCAGACCAGATATTGCTTTTGTTGTGAATGTTCTTGGTCGATATCTCTCGAACCTAGGACATGATCACTAGATTGCAGCTACAAAATTTATGAGATATCTACAGAAGATAAAAGACTTTATGCTTGTATACAGAAAGATGGATAATTTTAAAGTGGTTGGATACTCTGATGCAGATTTTGGTGGCTGCTTAGATGATCTAAAATCTACTTCAAGTTACAAAGTTATGCTTGCTGGAGGAATTATATCTTTGAAAAATATCAAGCAGACATTGATTGCATCTTCAACTATGTACGCTGAGTTCGTGGCTTGTTATGGAGCAGCCTGTCAAGCTATATGGTTGAAAAATTTTATTTTTGGGCTCCTTATAATCGACTCCATTTGAAAGCCACTGGTGATCTACTGTGATAATAATGCTGCTATTTTTTATTCGAAGAATAATAAGATCAGTAGTAGATCCAAGTACATGAAGATCAAATATCTCACAGTCAGGGATCTGATAAAGAAGAGAGATATTTTAGTAGAGTACATTGGTACAGAGTCAATGGTTGCTGATCCCCTAACCAAAGGACTAAGATCCATAGTTTTCATAAAACATGTCGAGAACATGGGTATTTTAAAGTCTTTTGATTTGTTGGGTTAGTAGGAGTTTAATGTTTTCTTTAAAATTTGTGTTGACTTGATAAATAAATTTTACTTATGATTGATTGCTTTATTAATTGATGGATTTTATTCTTGTATGATTTATATGCGCATATGAAACAAAATACAACATAGTGTTTTAAGAATAAATGTGTCTTGAGAATGATAGTTATATGGGTATGTGTCACTTTATTATTATAAGATCTCAATATTTTATTTAGAGATATACAGACTTCTTTTGAAGTCGTGGGATTTTTCTAACTTTTATTAAAGCATAAGGTTAAAGAAAAATTATGATGAAGACTGATATGGATATAGCACATGTCTTGAGACACTTGTTGGGTGCTATTCCTACCATACTATTAGGCTAATAATCTATTCCAATATGACTGTTAGTAATTATAATCATGGATGTAGAATGGCATAATGATTACTATGATTCATTATTAATGGTCGTGTTGGTTGGATTGTTTTTAAAGTGTTATCTGAGGATCTTTTATTTTTAAAATGTGGCCACATCAAAATTTTGTTTTGTCTATCTGGGATTCAGTTTTATTACTATTTTAAGAAAAATATAATTAATATTGTCAATATTAGAAAAAAATTATTAAAATTTAGACTTTCATTAATTGTATGATTTCTGTTTAATAAAATCGAGTTGTGACATGCATGGTTCAATGATATCAAATTATGGCTGTTTATGATCATAAAATTAAAAGCTCGATGCATCTCTTATTTAAAGCCTGATTAAAAGCTCGATGCTTGCCCCATTGATAGTCGTCATTAAAGAAAGATTTCTGGAGAGAAAGACCGGAGAGAAAGACCGAGCACTAAATACACATCCGTATATTTCATAATTGCGCAAACAGGTATTTCTTTAATCTTTGATTAATTGTTTCAGTGTTCTAATAATCATGCACTTGATCCTATTAAAAAATAATTCATCAGCCCAAGCCCTCTGCTACCACCACACACCTCATAAAAATTTGCTTGGATCATCCCTTCAAAATAGTTGGATCAGATGATAAAATGATTGCATCAAAATTTAAGCCACATTCAACACAATCTCATAGTAAAGCCTATCAGCCAGTCAGCTCATAGCGTCCAAATCCCTGTTCAAAATATAAGTATCTTTTGCGGTCATGCCAGGTTGATCCCCAAGCTTCCTCAGAAACTTGCTCAGAAAGTACTTGAGGTTTGAAAACTTCTTTTGTAGACGAACCGGGGACAGACCAACGAGTGCAGGTCCCATAAGAACTGCAGACCACTCCACAAATCACCATTAAGCAAATCCCAAAGGCCTTCTTGACGCACTCTATTAGCTTGATCTTGCTAGCCACTTTACTTGTCTTCAATTTAAGGTGGTGGAATATAGAGAAGTAGCTGTTGTGGATTGGTTAGAAATCTTGCTGATTTGTGTTTGGAGAATGGATTGCTCAGATGAGCAAATGTATGGAGTCCAGATATTGTGGAGTCCACAGGGGGGAGTGACCACTAAACTTTTTAATTGCTCTCTGGGAAATGACTTCCATTGATGCTTCTTTAGAGGTGTCCACAGATTCTCGAGGCTTCCGCACCGGTGTTGAAAAAGCTAGCCAAAAGGAGTTTGCTTGTCAGAAACTTTGACTGCCAGTTAACAGAATTTGTTCAAGCCATCCAAGTTATGATGATTGATTTCATGGAGGCATCCGATTGGTGCTACTTGGGGTTTAAGGCGGTTGATTGAATAATTGGAGTATAATGATCAGGGTCACAAAGTTCTCTGTCACCATGAGAGTTCTCCTCATCTTCATGATTTTAGTAGCCAAGAGAATCAGAAGGCTACTCCCATTTCGTAAATATCCACGAAGGTATTCTCTTTCGAAAAGAGTGAAAAGAAAAGCAATACCATCATGTTATATTTTACCAGTTTGCCAAGAAACAAATGTAAAAACAACAACAATTAATACCAAACGAGCTCTAAATTATATGCATACGGTTATTATATGTTACACAGTCTCCTTCAGATGTATCCTATTAAAAGTCAATTTGGAAATTCAAATTTTCCTGCTGATCCTATCAACTTTGAATAACTTGTTGAGCAAGACTAGGGCTGGATTTTAATTAGGTGCCATCATCCATCCAACAGAAGCTTGTCACATCATTGCAGTGACACTGCCGAACCGGAAGAGAAATCTCCATCTCGATATATTTTAGGAAATTTGCTGACTTATTTGTGAGAACCGTATCCTCTCCAATTTCATGCATGGCACTGCACATTAGTTTAGTTTTCTCCGTGACTTCCATGTCCACATCCCAAACTACGCTTTCATATACAAGGCCTAGAAAAAACAAGAGAACCGAATTCGCATTATTGGAACCTGGTCTTATTGTATGAGGTCGGGCATTTCAGTAGCTTCATTTTGGTACCGGGTATTTTAACAAGTGCAACCAAGTTACCGAGAGACCTATACTTTTTATTTTGCGCAGCCTTGAAGGCTTGTATCTGATGTTACGTGTTCTAGAGAAAGGCTCGGGAATTCTATGGAATATGATATGATGTGATATCAGTATCGATCCATTGTAGCTGTTGGGGATAAATCTCATTCCTGCCGAAGTCCAGTTCGATGTCCAGCTCAATGCAATCGGTAGCCACGGAAGAGCCTCAGCGGTCGAGCTTCAGTCGGACTCTCGCAAGAGTCGAACTCTCTTCGCGCCCTTCCAGCCAGACGCCTGCGGGAGCAGAACTCCTTCCAAACTTCTCCCTCGGTCGGATTTCTTGAGGAGTCGGACTCCTCCCAGACACCCCATTCGGTCGAACTCCTCAGCGATTGCGCTCCGGCCGAGCTCCAGTCGGACTCCCATAGGAGCCGAACTCCTTCAGAGCTCCCCTTTGGCCGAACTCTTCTAGGAGTCCGAACTTCTTTAAAATTGGTATATGTCCGAGTCCACCAACCAATGCCTGCTTCCTCGAGTTACGGCTGTCGGACCTCGGCGGTATAGCCGCCACTACCAGTCTGGCGGCATCTTTTCCTCCGTAACAAGCCCCATGCGGCCCACAATCGGACGACATGGCCACCACTACTAGCGACACCACTCTCTCCGTAACCAACCTCATGCGACCCACGATCCGCTAGTATGGCTGCCACTGTCCATCTGACGATGCCTTCCTCTCCGTACTGAACTTCATGCAGCTCCGACGGCTCGCTATCAGGCGGTATGGCTGTCACCATCAATCAAGCTCCGCCTATAAACAGGACCCTCCAGATATGCTATCTCGAAGCTCTAAGCTCTTCTCTTCTTCTCTAAGCTCTGTGGAACTCTCTCCAGAGCACTCCATATCTGTTAGCAAAAGCTGACTTGATCATCGGAGGGTTCTGCTGGAGCCACCCCCCACCGGCTCCGGATGGGATTTTATTTTGCAGGTCTCCGACGGCGATCTCGTTCTCCTCTACTCCAGCCGGATCCGGCGATGATCAGTTTCTGCACTAACAGATTTGGCGCTAGAAGGAAGGCCGCCTCTGTTCTTGAGGTGTTCTTAAGGCCCCCTTATTCTTAAAGGAGTGCTCAGCGACGATCTCTCTCTAGAGATCCTCCTCTTTCCACTCCACAATTCTTTTCCAAGAGAAAATGCCCTCAGGAGAGCTTTAACCCAGCGATCGGCGGCCTCCGTGGCCCGATCCTGTTCAGATCCGTCCGCTCCCACTCCAGCCCGGACGGCCCAGGTTCCATCTTTGGCTGCGGTGGATGCGGAGCAGTTCAACCTGCTCGTTCAGCAGGTTCTTGGCCTCACGGAGGTGGTGCAGACGGTGCAAGCCATGCACCGGCAGGCCCCGGCACCAGCTCAACCGGTGCAGGACTCTCTAGAGCCGTGTGGTCTGGCCTAGGAACAGCCGACTTGGGCTACCCGACCTCCGATCGCCAGGAGGAGGAGGCAAAGGAGGGAGAGCTCATGCTCGGACCATGGCTTGACTCAGGGGGAAGCCTCGTATCCGTTCTACAAAAAAACTTTGGAGATTAAAGACCGTGAAAATCTCTTAGATCAAAGGCTCTTAGAAATGAGCCGGCAAATCGAGGAACTTCGTCACACTTCCTCCTTCCGTGGTAATGACATTTGTACTGACCCTCCCTTTCCATAGAAAATTATGCAGGAGCCAGTCCCGCCGAACTTTAAGCTCCTACAGCTTGAGAGTTACGATGGGACCACTGATCCGATCGACCATCTGAAAGTCTTTCGAACAACGATGTTGCTCCATGGCGTGTCGGATGTCATCTTATGCCGGGCTTTCCCCTCTACCCTTAAGGGAGTTGCTAGGAATTGGTACTCGACGCTTAAGCCGAGTACCATCTTACCGTTTGACCAGATGAGTCAACAATTCATGGCCTACTTCATCAGTAGTCGGCGTCCGTGCTGAGGTTCGGATTTCTTAATGGCCATTAGGCAGAAAGAGGGGAAACCCATCCGGGCTTATGTCACTCGATTTAATACTGCCGCATTGGAGGTCTGAAACCTAGACTAGTCAGTCGCCATGGCCGCCCTCAAGGACGGTCTTCAGAAGAATGACTTGCTATTTTTCCTGGAAAAGAAGTATCCCAGGAATTTTGCTGACATGCTAGCTCGGGCCGAAAGTTATGCTCGAGTGGAGGAGGCCTTCGAGGCTAAGGACGATGAAGCCAGCGGCAAGCGGCGAATCGACGGGCCAGGTAGGCCCGTCGAAGAAAGAAAGCGGACTAAAGCTCGACTGCATTCTCGGACTCCTGATCGCGGGTGAGCCCGAACTCCCCCTCGAGCTCGAAGGTAGGGAAGCCCCGACGGAAGGGCACGCCGAGGTTCTCCCCAGCGCCGAAGTTCTCCCTGATAATGATTTCACAACTACGGCCCCCTTAATGCTCTGAAGACCCAAGTGCTGATGGAGATCAAGGAACGACTTCCGAGATCGAAGAGAATGCGTTTCCATCTCAGCAAGCGCAATCCCAACAAGTTCTGCCTTTACCATCATGATCATGGTCACGATACTGAGGAGTGCATCCAGCTCCAGAACGAGATTGAAGAGCTCGTCAGGCGAGGTAGACTTGGTCGATTCCTACGAAGATGATCTGAAGAGCGAAAAGATCGGCTGAGGGCATTACCACCAAGTGGAGGAAATCGGCAAGAAGATCGGCCACCTCTTGGCGTCATCAATGCTATCTCAGGGGGACTTCAACAAAGAGAGGCTAGCAAATTCGAGGGATCGGTGAAGAGGCGGAGGACCATGGAACCCGTGACCTTCACCGAGGTGGACGGTCGGGGGATCCAATTTTCACACAATGACGTGGTTGTAATTTCTTTGAACATTGCTGACTATGATGTATGCCGCATTTTGGTGGATAATGGAAGCTTGGCCGACATATTGTTTTACGATGCCTTCTCAAAAATGTCTCTATCTGACGATCGCTTGGGGCCTATGAATTTTCCGCTGGTAGGATTCACTGGCAGCATCGTACCAGTCGAAGGCATAATAACTTTGGCTGTGACGGTAGGGCAACACCCGAAATTGGCCAAAGCGCAGGTCGACTTTCTAGTCGTGAGGACTCCGTCCGTCTATAATGTGATTCTCGGTCGACTTGGTCTAAATGCACTTCGGACGGTGGTGTCAATCTATTATTTAAAGATGAAGTTTCCGATGAATCGCAGGATCGGAGAAGTCAGAGGAGACCAGGCTCTGGCGAGGCACTGCTACTCAATCACCCTGCATAAGGGAGAATGGCTCGACCCTCATCTTGTTGACGGACTGGATGTTCGTGATGACCACACTGAGGAGCGAGACGAGCCTATGGAGGACCTCATCTCTGAGCCCTCAAATGATGGAAACTCGGAGCATGCGGTGCAGATCAGCTCCAACTTGGCAGACAAGGTTTGGGACCAGCTCGTCGCCTTCCTTAGGAGAAATGCGGACGTCTTCGCCTGGACCGCAGCGGACATGCCAGGGATTGACACCGAGGTCATGGAACATCGGCTGACCGTCGATCCAAGGCACCAGCCGATAAGAAAAAAGATGCGCCACCACATCCCGGAGAGGCAGAAAGCAATCACCGAAGAAGTAGACAAGCTCCTCAAAGCTGGACTCATTCGGAAGGTTAATTATCCGACCTGGGTCTCGAACGTGGTCCTCGTCAAGAAGGCGAATAACAAGTGGAGGATGTGTGTCGACTTCAAGAAGCTGAACAAGATCTGTCCGAAAGACAGCTACCTCCTGCCCAGGATCGACCAGCTGGTGGATGCGACCTCGGGCCATGAGCTCCTTACCTTCATGGACGTCTTTTCTGGTTATAACCAGATACGGATGGCACCCGAGGATGAAGAGAAGACCGCCTTCATTACTGATCGTGGTCTTTATTGTTACAGGATCATGCCATTTGGACTCAAAAATGCAGGGACAGCTTACCAACATTTGGTTAATAAGATCTTCAAGGAACAGATTGACCGCAACATGGAGGTATACATGGATGATATGCTCGTTAAAAGTCGAGCTTCGACGGACCACCTCATCGATCTTAAAGAGACCTTCGATGCACTCAAAAAGCATAAGATGAAACTGAATCCGACCAAGTGCACCTTTGGTGTGACCTCTAAAAAATTTCTAGGGTTCATGATGTCGAGACGCAGAATCGAAGCAAATTTCGAAAAAATTTGAGCCATTCGAAAGATGACTGCTCCAAAGACAATCAAAAAAATTCAGTGCCTGATCGAAAAGGTGGCATCTCTAAATGGCTTCATCTCAAGGTTGGTCGAACGATGCATGCCCTTCTTTCAAGTTCTCAGACGACCAAAGGACTTCTACTAGATGGCGGAGTACCAACAGGTATTCGAGGAGCTTAAAAACTACCTCGGCTCACCTCCACTACTGACAAAACCCAAATTCGGAGAAGAATTATTCCTGTATCTAGCTATCTCTTCGGTGGCCCTGGCGGCAGTCCTGGTCAAGGAAGAAGCAAAGATGCAGCGACTGGTCTACTACGTGAGCCGAGTCTTGAGGGATGCGGAGACTAGGTACTCTAAGTTAGAAAAACTAAGTTACTCTCTTCTAATTACCGTCAGGAGGCTCTGACCTTACTTTCAGGAGCACACCATAACGGTCCTCACGGACCAATCAATAAAAGCAGTCCTTCACTGAGCGGATGCCTCCAAAAGAATCACGAAATGAGCAATCGAGCTCACAGAGTTTGACATCAACTACCGACCCAGGCCATCGATCAAGGTCCAGATATTGGTGGATTTTGTGCTAGAATGCACCATTCCAGTCGAAGCCGAGCTTGAACAGAGCGAGGCTGGCACCAAAGCGAGATCGAGCTTGGACAAAGCCGAGCTATCACAGTCGAACCTCCCCGGAGAAAGTGCCGACCTCCCCAAAGGCTCTTAGGCTCTGCACGTGGATGGTTCATCCAACTCTGCTAGAGCTGGTGCAGGACTGATCTTGGTCAGCCCCGAAGGAGTCATCGCCGAGTACGTGCTACGCTTCAAATTTTTCGCGACCAATAATGGGGCCAAATATGAAGCGCTGATTGCCAGATTAAAGATAGTAAGGGAATTAAAAGTAGATCGGTTTCAAGTCTACAGCAATTTTCAATTGGTGGTCGGTCAAGTTAGTAGCAGCTACGAAGCACGGAAGGAAAGCATGGTGAGATACCTTGGAAAAGTGAGGAATTTGATTCCGACCTTCAACAGTTTTGGCATTCAGCATATTCCAAGGGCGAAAAATGCGAGAGCCGATCTTCTCTCCAAGTTGGCCACTTCAGCCCCGGTCGAACTGTCTAAAGAAGTATTTTTGGAGACTTTAAAGTGTCCAACCACAGAGGAATCTCAGGCCATCCCGCAGATAGAATTTGAGTTCAGCTGGATCGATCTGTTGGTTACCTACCTTAAGGAGGGGGTCCTTCCTCATGACCGGAAAGAAACTCGGAAGCTCAGAAATTAGGCCTCCCGCTACGTTTTATATGAAGGCAAGTTGTATAAGAGGTCATACTCCCTTCCATTGCTGAGATATCTCCGACCTTTAGAGGCCGACCTCGCACTGTGGAATGTGCACGAAGGACTCTACGAAAGTCACGTAGGAGCCAGGTCCCTGTCGCAAAAACTACTTCGACAGAGGTACTACTGGCCGATCTTGTTTCATGATTCCATGGAATATGTAAAGAAATGCGACTGCTGTCTGAAGAACATCAACGTGCAAAGGCAGCCGACATCCAAGCTTGCTCTGCTAGGTGCACCTTGGCCATTTGCGCAGTGGGGAATGGATATACTCGGCCCCTTCCCAACGACGTCCGGGCAATGAAAGTTCCTCCTGATCGTGATCGATTATTTCACCAAGTGGGTTAAAATCGAACCACTAGCAAAGATTACCGAGGCCAAGGTGCAGGACTTCGTCTGAAAGTCACTAGTCTGTTGGTTCGGCCTACTCCGAATCCTTATAATCGATAATGGGCGACAGTTCGCTGGGGCAAGATTCGCTGAATTCTACAAAGGACTGAATATCTCCCATCGCTTTACATCGGTTGCTCACCCGCAGGCCAACGGGGAGGCTGAGGTGACCAATCGGATCCTGCTGCAAGGCATTAGGACAAGGCTCGATAGGGCAAAGGGGGCTTGAGTGGACGAACTCTACCACATCCTCTAGGCATACCGAACTACTCAAAGGGCGCCGATCGGAGAAACACCCTTTGCCTTGGCCTTCGACACGGAGGCGGTTATCCCAATCAAACTTAAACTCCCATCTACACGAGTTGCGAGCTTCAATGAGCAGCTCAACCCCCAGGACCTCAGAGTTAACCTCGATCTGCTGGAATAAAAAAGAGAGGAGGCCTGCATCCGGATGGCAGCCTACAGACGAAAGGTGGCCCTGTACTATAACTCCAGAGTTAGGGGTAAGACGTTCAGAGTGGGAGACCTAGTGTTTCAATGAGTCACCATCTCTCAGCCTCAGAGTCAAGAGAAGCTCGCCCCAAATTGGAAAGGTCCAAATGCAGTGGTGGAGGTCATCCGACCCAGAACCGAAGGAGCTCAGAGGAATAGTGCTTTTTCGACCTTAGAACTTAAAAAACCTGAGGATGTATTACCACTAGACTTCCTTTAATAAAACTCTTTCGCTCAGCATTATTATTTTTTGGTACAAGAATTATGTGATGACAGAAAAGAAATGAGCGAAAGTGGACCGTTAGGAATAGGAGGAGAACCTCGTCCTAACGCGAGCAAAGTCGAAGGCCTCGTTCACCTTAGATGAGATGGGAGGAGAGGCATGGACGATGGTCCATATGTGCCCCCACAGTCCGTTAGGAACAGGAGGAGAACCTCATTCTAATGCGAGCAAAAGTCGAAGGCCTCGTTCACCTTAGACGAGATGGACGAGATAGAGGAGGCGGAGGCTCGTTCACCTTAGACGAGAGGCACAGACGATGTCTGCATGTGCCCCCACAGCCCATTAGGAATAGTAGGAGGAACCTTATCCTAACGCGAGCAAAGTTGAAGGCCTCGTTCATCTTAGACGAGATGGGGGGAGAGGCACGGACGATGGTCCGTATGTGCCCCCATAGTCCGTTAGAAATAGGAGGAGAACTTCGTCCTAATGCGAGCAAAGTCGAAGGCCTCGTTCACCTTAGATGAGATAGAGGAGAGGCATGGACGACGGTCCGCATGTGCTCCCACAGCCCATTAGGAACCTCGTCCTAACGTGAGCAAAGTCCAAGTCCGAGCTCCGAAGTCTACAGGAGACAGGATCCTCATCAACCTCGACTAGAGATAAGATCTCTCCCGAGCGACCGAGATAACTTCGGCCAAAAATAAGATTGGAGACAACCTTGGTCGGAGATGAGATCTCTTCCAAGCGATCGAGACAACCTCAGTCAGAGAAAAGATCGGAGACAATCTCGATCGGAGGTAAGATCTCTCCCGAGCGATCGAGACAATCTCGACCAGAGATAAGATTAGAGACAATCTCGGCCAGAGGTGAGATCTCTCTCGAGCGACCGCATCAACCCCAGCTGCAGATCAGATCTCTTCCGAGCACCCGTAGTAACCTCAGCTGCAGGATAGGAGATTCCTCTCGAGTCAGCCTCGACCGTTGGTGACAATATCACCCCCGAGGAGCTTAACCTCCGACCTTGACCGCAGGAGGCGAGATCTACCTCAACCTCGGCTAGAGATGAAATCTCCTTCGGACTTCAACTTCAGCACCAACTTTGGCTGGAGATGAGATCCCCCCGAGCTTCAACTCGAACCAGCACGGAGCCCAGAAGAGGACTTTGGCCGTCGCCTTTTCTGCACTTCCTTCCTTCGAGTTTCAAACTCGAGAGTGGAAGGACTATTATTGGGGATAAACCTCGCTCCTGTCGAAGTCCAGTTCGATGCCCAGCCCAATGCAATCGGTAGCCACGGAAGAGCCTCAGCGGCCGAGCTTCAGTCGGACTTCCGCAAGAGCCAAACTCTCTCCGCACCCTTCCAACCAGACGCCTACGAAAGCCGAACTCCCTCCAAGCTTCCCCTTCGGTCGGACTCCTCTCAAACATCCCCTTCGGCCGAACTCCTCAGCAGTTGCACCCCGACCGAGCTCCAGTCGGACACCCATAGGAGCCGAACTCCTTCTGAGCTCCCCCTTCAATCGAACTTCTCAGTGGTTGCGCCTCGACCGAGCTCCAGTCGAACTTCCACAGGAGCCAAACTCCTTCCGAGCTTCCCCTTCGGTCGAACTCCTCAGCTGTTGCACCTCGACCGAGCTCTTCGACGGTCGAGCTCCAGTCGAACTCCCACAGGAGCCGAACTCCTTCCAAGCTCCCCCTTCGGTCGAACTCCTCAGCGGTTGCGCCCTGATCGATTTTCTCAGCGGTCGAGCTCCAGTCGGACTCCCACAGGAGTCGAACTCCTTCTGAGCTCCCCTTTGGCCGAACTCTTCTAGGAGTCTAAACTCCTTTAAAATTTGTATATGCTCGAGTCCACCAACCAACGCCTGCTTCCTCGAGCTATGGCTGTCGGACCTCGGCGGTATGACCGTCACTACCAGTCTGATGGCACCTTTTCCTCCGTAACAAGTTTCATGCGGTCCGCAATCGGACGACATGGCCACCACTACTGGCGATGCCATTCTCTCCGTAATCAGCCTCGTGCGACCCACGACCCGCCAGTATGGCTGCCACTGTCCACCTGACGACACCTTTTTCTCCGTACCGAACTCCATGCAGCTCCGATGGCTCGCTACCAGACGGTATGGCCGTTACCATCAATCAAACTCCGCCTATAAATAGGATCCTCCAGATATGCTATCTCGAAGCTCTAAGCTCTCCTCTTCTTCTGTAAGCTCTGCGGAACTCACTCCAGAGCACTCCATATCTGTTGACAAAAGCTGACTTGATCGTCGGAGGGTCCTGCCGGAGCCACCCCCCACCGGCTCCGGATGAAATTTTATTTTGTAGATCTCCGACGGCGATCTCGTCCTCTTCCGCTCTAGCTGGATCCGATGACGATCAATTTCTGCACCAATAGTAGCAATTAAGAGTTGCATGCAACCAAGATATACATATAAGTTTAGAAATCACATAATAATTTATGTCGATCCATAATATTTTTCTTTATTAATATGTTCATATGCTAATTTTTATTTTTTGGTTGGTATAATTTTATTAGAATAATTTTAAGTATTTCAGAACAACCTGTACAAGTTCATGATTTTTTTTTTCTTTTTATTAACATAATTTATTATTTTTTTTATATTGGATCTATATGTTAGTATATATAATCTTTAAGATGCATGGAATATGATATGAAAAAATATAAATTTTTCTCTCGATTTCTATCTCATTCCTTTCTTCTTACGCGTGGTGTTTGGATGCGTTGCTGAGTCGGATGTCATTTGACGGACGGAAAGGGGTCGAGAGAGACGCACGCAAGAAAGAAATCTAAGGAACCTTTTGTTCAAGATATCTCTTACTAAAATATGTCTTCTATCTCGGATACGTGGATCACATCAATCAAGATTATATCCTTCTGCGTGGAGAACTCCACTTTGCGGAATGCCACGCTCTCTCCTAAACAACAATCCTATCCTCCTTTCTAATGCATCTGTGCATGCATCTTTTCCCTAAGTCCAAGCCTCGATCGCGTGTGCGCCCTCCTCTATTTGACCCTTCTTTATTCATCCATTTTATCGTTTTCCTCTTTCTCCAAAGGATCAGAAAGAAAGCAAACTAATCATATACATGATCTGATTAGTGCTTGTACATGAGTCATCAGTTGCTTGTATGCCTAGGACTCAATCCAATAGGGTCCAGATGAATTCTTCTTTGGTAGGGAATAAAGAAAAAAAAAAAAATATTATCCAAGTTTTGCTAGCATTTTTTTTGATAAATTAAATTATATTAAACTAATGTAGAATAAAAATATCCATAATAATTCATAAATATAATATTAAAAAAATATAGATGGGACATCTAGCAATGTCATTCAACATTATCTTTTAAATGTTGGTCAGCAACATTATCTAATTCAGGCATCTTGTCTTTTCTTTCCTTAACACTAGCTATAGCCCAATAGGCATGCAGGAAACATGCACCAGGTTGATATACAAGTAAGTTTGGATACTATAAGAAAATAATAATTTTGTGATTGATTTTATGATCAAATTTTTTAGTTAAAATTTATGATTAATTTTACGATCGATTATTAAAATTTTACAATTGATTTTATGAATGACTGTATGATAATCTGATAGATAGAGACTATCGATAGATTCGAAAACTTGTAATGACGATCTCGATGATATTTATAGCAGATTATCAAAATTTTACTTCAATCAGATATCATTATCATGGTCAATTTAGCATGGGATGATTTAAACTGTTAAATAAAAAATAAGTGATCAAAAGGCCAAATGGAGTCCGATTATAAGATATTTTTTTAGATAAATGATCTTTATAACTACTTTGATCATTTGTATGGTGGTGATCGTAAAATTCAAACCATGCATATATGAACGATCTAAAACTATATGTTTCTTAATACTCTTTCTTAAAGTCCTTAGGTAATTATACATGTGCTTTTGTAAGATCTGCTTAACGTCGATGGTTTGTATACATGTAGTTTAAATTTTACGATCATTATCGTACAAATAATGAAAGTAGTAGCAATGATTATTTATCTAAAAAATTATCTTATAATCAGATGTCGTTTGGCCTTTTGATCATTTATTTTTTATTTAACGATCCAAATTATCTCATATTAAATTGATCATGATAATGATGTTTGATTAAAATAAAATTTTGATAGAATGCTACAAATATCATCGAGATCATTGTTGTAAGTTTTCGAATTCATCGATGGTCTCTATCTATCAGATCATTATATGATCGTTCATGACCATCAAAATTAAATTTTATTGATCGACATAGCTAGGGCTATCAGATTGAGCTGGTCTTTTATGACAAGATTCTAACGATAATTATTTAGATAATAAATGATGAAGATGGACTTTAAATTCTAAAATTATACCATATTCAGAAAAAAATTTAAAAAAAATTATATTTGATTGTAAAAAATATTTATGACCAAAAATTCAGTCAAAAAATTTATTTTCCAACCAAAAAATTAGTCAAAAAATTTAAAATTATTTTAAATTAAAAAAATAATTTTGATATTTTTTGATCGATTTTTTGATCAGAAAATTTATGATCGAAAATATGGTTAGAAAAATTAATTTTTTGATCAAAAAATTGATCAAAATTTTTTTGAATTATTTTAAATTTTAAAAATAATAATTTTGGCATTTTACGAGCAATTTTTTGATCAAAAAAATTACAACCAAAAAATTGATCAAAAAATTTTTAAATAATTTTGGTATTTTTTGATCGATTTTTTGATCATAAAATTTTTTAATTTTTTCAACCAAAAAATCGATCATAAATTTAATTTTAAAAAAATTTTAGTTGGCACCCTTTTTTTGATGATTTATTCGATTGTTTTTTTTTAAAAAAAAAAGAAAAAAATTTTATAAGCCCCACCCCCAGCCCTGTCTCAATCGCCCTCGACCCCCATCTTCCCCTCCCTTGCCCGCCCTCCCCTCCCTGGCAAGTGCCCATGACAGGCCCCCCTCTCCTCCCTGGAGACAGCCCGCGATGGCCTCCCCTCGCCGACCCCCTCCTCTCCTCGGTTACTACCCACGACGGCCTTCCCTCGCTGGCCTGTCGCAACGGCCCTCCTCCTCCTCGACGACTCCCCGTGATGGCCTCCCCTCGCCAGCTCGTCGCGATGGCCCCATTCTTCTCATCGACCTGCGACGCCCCCCTCCCCTTCGGCCTCCCCTCATTGGCCGTCCCATGATGGCTCGCCCTTCCCTTCTCCTTGCCGCCACCTATCGTCAATCTCCATCGTCGAGGGAATGGGGGTGGCACGGGCAGTCGAGGGGCAGTGTGGGTGGTTTCAGCGGGTGGCTGGGGGGGGGAGGCGTCGAAGATTCGCGGTGGCTGGGAGGCAGTGCATGTGGCTGGAGGGCAGGGCGAGCGATGGGAGGGTGGTGCGGATGGCCCAGGGGTAGCGCGGGTGGCTGGCAGCCGACGGGCTGTGCGGATGGCTAGGGGTCAGCATGGAGGGTGTGGTGTGAGGGATCGAAGGGCAGCAGTGTTAGCGGATGAGGGCGGTGATGGAGGCATAATGCTAAAGGCGCGTGGGAGGAGGATAGGGATTAAATAAATAAAATAATAAAAATAAAATATTTAAAAAATAATTTAAAAATATTAATAATTTATTATTTTATAAAAATAAAAATAATATAAATTTAAAATATGAAATCAAAATTATAGATTGATTTTACAATCAATTTTAAAAATTTAAATATTATAAAAATAAATAGTGATCAATTTTATGATTAATTTTTTAATTTAAAAATTTAAAAATAATTAGCAATCAATTTTACAATCAATTCTACTAATAAAAAATATTTTTAAGAAAATTATGCAATCAATTTTGCAATTGATTGTATTAATTAAAAGTTTAAATTTTTAAAAAATAATTTAGCGATCGATTTTTGCATTGATTTTGATTTCAAAAAATTTATGACCAAATTTTTTCAAAAAATTTACGATTTTTTTAAAATAATATTTTTCAAAAAATTTACCACCAAATTTTTGATTGATTATTATTTAAATTTTTAGTTTAATATTTTTTTTATTAATTTAGTGATCAATTTTGTAATCAATTTTTTTAAAAAAAATATTTTTCAAAAAATTTTATGACTAAATTTTTTATTATTATTTAAATTTTTAGCTTAATATTTTTTAACTGAAAAGAAAAGTGAGGTTAAGGATTTTTTTTTTTTTTTAGGATCTGTTCTGTTACTGATTCCTATTTCTTTTGGCATAAAGGTTAAAGAAGCTGACAACAGAGTAGAAATCAAGGAAGCAGAGCTAGAGAAGATAAGTTCTCTCATCAGTTTTTTTTTTCCTCACTATAATGTCAGAAATATTCTATTCTTTATGAAGAATGTAGGAGGGTTGCTTGGCAGCCTTCCACTCCTTTGTTCAGGAACATCATGTGAGATAATAGAAAGATAAAGGGTTGCTACCATGCTATGGTAGCCTTCCTCAATGTCCATATATATATATATAAAAGCCATTGCTACAGAGATCCAAGAGCCATGCAGGTTCGATGGATTTAGGGATGAGCCGGGTTGGAGGTTGGCACTGCAGTGCAGTTGGGCCTTCTCGAAACTGCACTGCACTTGGGCCTTCACATGGAAAGGGAAAAAAAAATAACAAATAAAAGTGGGTCATTTGTCGTTCTTTCGATTGGTGGTTCTTATCACAAAGCGTTGTAATGTTCTTTTGCCAAACAAAAGAAATGCTATCCGAGAAGGGAGAGTAAAAGCAACTTTTACATGGTAAGGGAGACTATCATATGCCTCTTTTCATCAAAGGTTACAAAAAAGAAGAAGAAGACGACAACGACTACCACATGTCGCTTAAAATGCATCGGTAAATTTTTCTCTCTCTGACCTCTCTCTCTCAACCAAAAACTTTCTTTCTTTTTTTTGCACTTATTTTGGCACTACCAAAGAATGGGACTAATGACAATGTTTATTATTACAGCGGTTCAAAAACCACTGTCATAAAGGAAGTGGTCATACCTAACGACTATCATAGACTTGATCTATAGCAGTGGTTATACTACAGTAAAAATGATAATAAGCAATGCTAAAAATAATTTTTTATGATGCTAAAAAGCATTAGCAATACTAATCATGATGCTTCAAAAAACATCGCAAAAGCATCGCATATGTAAGAATAGAGATGAAAAGTGCCAATACTTTTAAAAAGCATTGCAATATTTTATGATAATGCTTTAAAGCATCATAAATTTAAAATTTATCAGTGCTTTTTAGCATCGTTAATGACAACGACTCCTGCACTCTATCGAGACACTTTTTAGAAGTATCGCCAAATAATATACTAGCGATGCTTATAAGCATCATTAATCAGTCTATAACAATGCTTATAAGCATCGTTAATTTTTTAATAAAAAAATATATAAAAAATATGAATATAAAAATTTTTATATAAAATTATATTAATTATTAAAATATAAACCTGTACAATCACTACCATTCATACCAAAAGTAAATATCAATAGCAAATTTAACCAAAAGATATTATTTTATATAAATAAAAATAAAGTACTAACGATTCATTACAATCAAGAGTTCAACAAACTAAAAGCATATAGAAAATATAAAATTATAATAAAAATAAAATGATGTCAATCTGCAAGCAGATGGTTGTCGCTGTCTCGACGTGACGTGCCACTGTCTCGATGGGTGCTTGATGTGCCAGGAGCCTATAAGAAACATATGAAAACTTGATTTGCAAATTTTTATATAAAAATATATAGATCATTAAATTAATATAAAAATATATATTTAATAATATGTTATTTTGATTTGTATCCAATTCATTTAGTATATCATCTCGATCTTCTTTTTGTGTTATCCATCATAAAGATCCACATACATTGCATAACTCTTGATTAGCATTTTTATCTCGATATAACATACAATCTTTCAAACAACTATGAATCTTTTCATATCCAAGATCTAATTTCTTTGCTACTTTCTTGGCTTCATAGTATGATGGAGGTAAATCAGTGTCTTCTAGAAATGCATTCTTTAATAACTTGAGCAGTATGGTAAAACTCTTTCCAAACCATCCATTCAAATATTTTAAATAAAATAAATATACAAGAAAAAAATTTTAGAAAATTTTGTACAACATGGATATAATTTTTCATCTACATCTTTTATTAAGGTATAACAACGAGCTGTCTCATCATTAGATGTATATATAGGCTCCTCAACATGCATACGTTCCATATGCATACATCCATCAAATATTCCAACTATTTCATTATACTACTAGATTCTTCTAAATTTTGAACATCAAGTCCAAAAGCATCTATGATCAAATTCCTTATATCATCATCTCTTATAGGATTGTCTTGTAGGCTAGTGGATCCAAAACGAGTCAGAAATTGGTTACATGATGATGGCAACATAGATTTCTCAAGAAAAATTTAGTCGGTATAATCTTTTAAAAAATCATTCCATACCAAATGTTCTTCAACAATTTATGGATCTAGGAAGAACTATTTATACAATTTTAACATGGACATAAAATCTTTTCATTCAAACTACTTTTCTCCATACCAAATTTAATGAAGTCATGAACTCCATCTAAATATTTTTTACTATTCTTTGATTTATTTATCCAACTTTTATCCATTATAGGATAAAAATGATCGAACTTGCAACTTATCTAAAAATAAAAAAAATTATATGATTTATATTAATGTAATGAGTAAAAAATATCAGTCATTTCATAAAATTCAAAAAATAATAGCTATTATAGTTCATTATAAAAACTAAAAACTCAAAAATACATCTAGATATGATATGGTTTACATAATAAATGCTTGCTATCATCAACTAATAGATAAAGAAGGTTCTATCCCATTCAAAAAATATATTAATTCTATAGATCAATTATAATAATCAAATGATATACAACAAAAGTCAAATAATTTTGATAGTACTTTTTCTTAGTTCTTCTATATAAGAAGAATAAAAAAAAATATCGTTCAAAATTTTTCTGAACCCTCAGCATATCATTTGATTATTGTAATGACCTAAAGAATTACTCATATTTTCTAAACTGTCTATACTGGACAATCAATTAACCAATGTACATAATTCTTTTATCCATATAAAAATAAATAAATGTATGGATACAAAAAAATATGTACATTAATCAAAAAATAGATCTATAATTTCGTACAATATAAATTTTATTAAAATTAATTTATAATTAATATTGCCCTGCATCTTCTATTGGCATGAGCATGTAGGGCATACGAGAGCTGGATGCCTTCGATGCCAGCTGGGATCAAAGGCCTGAGCATGCAAGGCCGAGACCCAAGTCCTATGCATGTTAATTAAATATTGTGCACTATGTTATAAACTTTTAACAACTCAGTTGATAACGATCTAATGGTAACTAAATAACAAAGAATTAACAAAATAAACCCTTAGAATTAGGATGCATTCTAATCAAAGCATTTTCAAATAAATCCTTACTAAGGACTCAAAGGATCAACAAAATTAATATTTCTAAGTCATTCAAAATTCTCATATACAAGAAAATAAACAATCTCTTTCCTAAAGCCAGTCTAGCCATCAAAAGCTAATGCATCACAATCAAATCTAGAAATAATTAATAAAAAAATTAAAATATTATCTAAATTCTCTAACTACTATGTATACTTTCAAATAATTCCATATACGAGAATAACCTTTCAATCTATAAAATAAAATATTATTAAAAAAATAAATTACTTACAGTGAAAAATGATATGAGAAAAGACTAGTAGATATTATTTTCGTCAAATACCTACATTCAATAAAAAATATGATGATCAATAATGAATATATAATTTATCTATTTTAAATTATCTAAAATATATTTTAAAAATATTTTTTAAATAATATACCAAAAGTCGACGAGTGAGGGGCACGGAGGAGCACCGGTGGCTGGAAGGGAGATAGTGCGATCGGAGAGCAAGGGGCTGAGGAGCATGGCACACTGGGAGGTTTGGGAATGGGTGCCAGAGGTCGGAGAGGAGGACAAGGGGGCCACCTTATCGGCTGGGCTGGGGGCTATGAGGTGCAACGTCGGGGGTTGGGTGCAGGCATCGGAAGGGGGACGATGGGATGCGGTCAATCAAGGGAGATGACTGGGGGGTCATTCGACTTGTGCAGGGGGAGGGGAGGAGGGCCAGTGGGAAGGTCTCAAGAAGGGTAGACGCATGTAGCATGGACGGCATAGGTGCAGGGTGGACAGACACGGCAGCAAAGGGGAGGGGCAGATGGCGGTGCGGCATGAACGGCTGGTGCATCGGAGGGGGTGGGTGTGGCACCGGCAATGGAGAATCGATGGAGATGGGGATCGGGGGTGGGAAGGGGATTAGGGCACCGAGGCACAAGAGGAAAGGGCAGAGGGTGGCGGTGGATAGATTAGGACAAGGGAGGATGGTGGATGAGAGATTAAGCGAACCTAACGATGCTTTTTAACACCATTAATTAATAATGCTAAAAAGCACCGAGGATTTCAAAATTTAATGCTTTTCTAAAAAACATCGGTGTTGACTATCTTGGAATTTTACGATGCTTTCAAGCATCATTAAATCCACGATGCTTTTTAAAAGCATCGGCAGGTCAGCACAACCTAACGATACTTTTAAAAAGTATCGACAGAAAATAGTCATTAATTTTATCTTTTATTGTAGTGTTATAATTAACCGCTGTTATAGATTAACCTGATAGTGATTACAAAAAATTGCTGTCATATCTACAATTTATAGTAGCAGTTACATAAAATAGCTGTCATAGATCAAATATATGATAGCGGTTACACTTAACCACTGTCAAAGATTCGACTTATTATACCAGTTAATCAAACGTTGCTATATATTCAATCAGTAAAAGCGGTTATCCTCAACCACTATCATATATTGAATCTGTGGAAGTAGTTTTATGTAACTGGTGCTATAGATTAGACATATGGTAGTAATTTTTTATAATCATTGCCATAGATCAAGCTATGATAGTGGTTAATTATAATCGTTGCCATAGGCCAACCTATGGCAGCAGTTAATTTTAACCACTACTATAGGTGCATAACATAAATTTTTTTATATTTTTTTTTGAATATGATATAATTTTAAAATTTAAA
This sequence comes from Cocos nucifera, assembly GCA_006176705.1. Taxonomy (NCBI): domain Eukaryota; kingdom Viridiplantae; phylum Streptophyta; class Magnoliopsida; order Arecales; family Arecaceae; genus Cocos; species Cocos nucifera. Next base: position 50,323 of record QRFJ01005104.1, on the reverse strand, counting down.
ATTAATTTTTATCATTCATTATCTAAATAATTATCGTAAGAGTGTTATCATAAAAGATCATCTTGATCCGATAGCCCTAGCTATGTCGATCAATAAAATTTGATTTTGACGGTCACGAACAACCGTATGATGATCTGATAGATAAAGATCATCTATTGATCCAAAAATTTATAATAATGATCTTGGTGATATTTGTAGCATACTATCAAAATCATTTTAATTAGACATCATTATCATGGTTAATCTAGTATGGGATGATTTCGATCGTTAAATAAAAAATGAATGATCAAAAGGTCAAATAGCATTCGATTATAAGATGATTTTTTAGATAAATGATCTTTGGTACTACTTTATCATTCATACGATGGTAATCATAAAATTCAAACTGCGTGTATATGAACGATCCAAAATTATATATCTCATAGTACTCATTCTTAAAGATTTTATGTAATTATACTTATGCTTTTATAAGATATGTTTAATATAGATAGTTGATATAGACATGGTTTGAATTTTATGATCATCATATAAATAAATAAAATAATAACAAAAATTAATTATATAAAAAATTATCTATTAATCAAATACTATTTGACCTTTTGATCACTCATTTTTCATTTAATGATCGAAATCATCCAGTACTAGATTGATCATGATAATGATGTTTGATTAAAGTAAAATTTTGATAGTGTGCTATAAATATTATCAAAATCATCATTGTAAATTTTTGGATCAATCGATGATCTTTATCTATCAGATCATTATGTAGTCATTCATGACCATCGAAATTAAATTTTATCGATCGACATAATTAGGGCTATCAAATCGAGATGGTCTTTTATGATAATACTCTAATGATAATTATTTAGATAATGAATGATAAAAATAGATTTTAAATTTTAAAATTATATTATATTCAGAGAAAAATATAAAAAAAATTTATATTATCCATCTATAGCAGCAGTTGCAAAAACTCCTACTATAGAATCTATTATGGCGATTGATAACTATTACTATAGATCAAATAATAGTGATTTTATATAACCGCTATAATAGACCTATGGTAGTAGTTTTGATTTTATATAACCACTGCAATACTAATCGAAAATCACTGCCATAGGTTAGGCTAAATTTTTCTATGCATTCAATTTTTATCTTTCCTCTCGTTCATTATATTTCTCTCTCTTTCTCTCTCCTCTCTACCCGTGCCCTAGCTAGCCTCCCTACCATCAACACGCTCCTCCACCGACCTACCCTATTACCGACCGCCTCCCTCTAGCGCCGCCCCCTCTCTCTTTCTCTCTTCCCACCTAGGCTACCCACCCCGCCGCCGACACGCCTACCGTCGCCCCCTCCCTCAGCCCCACCATCGACCTTCTTCCCCACTGCCAGCTTTGGCCCCCTCGGCCTTCTTTGGCCTACGCCTTCCCTCTAGCACTATCACCAGCTCGCCCCACCATCGCCAACCCTCCCTCTAGAATCGCCGCAGGCAACCCTCGCAGTCTGCACAACCCCCTCCCAACAACAGGTTTAATATTTTTTATTTAATTTAATAATAATAATAATAATCAATTTATACTGATTTATAATATATTATAATATTCTAAATATTTATAATAATATTTATTATAAAATTTATAATAAATATTATAAATATTAGTATAAATATTTAATAAATATTATTATAATATTTATTATAGTAAATTATAATAATATTATAATAAATGACCCATCAAATAATTATGTTAATTATAACAAAAAAGAGGATGTGAAAAATTATTTATAAGATAAGTATTATTTATGTTATAAATAATACTTATCTTATTCCTTTTTTATTTTGTTATTTTTTATAATATTTTATTTTAAAAAATTAATTTTTTTCTTTTTTCTTTTATAAAGAGGTTGTGATGATTTCGAATGAAAAATGATTAATTCTTAGTATGATTTTACTAATATGAGTTCTCTTATTTTTTCTCTTTTTCATAAATATTTTAATAATTTTGAATAGTAAGACGATCTTGGATGGTCAGCGACCATTTAGTAGGCAACCATTCGAAGTCGATTTGGTTTAGTTGTAGTGGATACCAAAAATATTTTTACAATACATGATTAAATGATGAATCCAAATCTTATTTTTATTTTTATTTATTTTTTAATTTTTTTAAATTTAAAGAGAATCTCAGTCGATGGGTTTTAGGCTATGTCGATGGTTGTGGGCCACCTCGATGGGTTTTAGGCCATGTCGGTGGGTTCTAAGCCATGTCGGTAGATTTTGGACCATCAGATTCTGTCTAGAAGTTTATATATATGTGCTGATTATTGATTCCATATGTAATCATCTTTTTCAAGAGTGATATATGATCATAATTATGATCAGAAAATCTATAGTAATAGTATATATGTACATTTACCCTATGATTTGTTAAAGTAAGTTCTACCCTAACTAACCTAAAGAGTACTTCTTAATGCTTCTAAGATGATATATAACGAGAATGTTAGATACATTGATTTTCCTTAATCTTAGAAGGTAGATAGAAAGTAAAATTATTTATTACTCCTTCTTAATTATTTTAATTATTTTTAAAAAATATATAAAATAGATATAATAAAATAGATAAATAAAATTATTATTTTAGAAAATCATATCCTATGCAATGTATGGTTATAAGCTAGTTTTATTGATTAAATGTTCAATCATGGTCTATGATTGAGCTTGGTCTTTGCATCCATAATTTAAACTGGTCTAGTATGACCGAACCCAAGCCCAAGTGAATCCGATGTGAATGGATAGTATAGCAAACAAATGGTGATGAGCAAAACTATAATTTAAGTCCTGCAGATTGATCACATCACAACGTCGTGTCGTATACCTGCGACATCAATCATTGCCAATGAGCACCGTGAGTGAAGGGATGGCTCTAAAATGGGTGGCAGTGTTGTCGATGGCTGATGAGACTCTGATGATGAAGGACCTAGACTTCCATGCCCCCATGGATGATGCCTGTTATACAGTGCGGCTTCGCTTGCAGAGGGAGGAAACTCTCCACGTCATGTACTATAATTTCTCGAATGTCTACGATGAGCTTAACCTATCCATATAGATATATCAGAAAGAACAATCATTTAGATTAACCAAAATAAACTTATAATAAAGTTACAAACCTTAACATTGATTTTTAATGTAATATTTTCTAAATACTACTTATTTTTTCGACTAGATATGTGCTTTGATAAGCAACATTATTATATAATGCCAAGCTCAGTATCGCATACCCACTTGATCTTTCCTATTAATAGAGCATGATGTAAAAGTATGGTAAGATTTAAATAGATTTTAGTTGTTAGAATATTCTAAAATAAACATACCATAATGGCCTTTTATTTCAGGCAGGATAACAATCAGTAACTGGATATGTTTAGCCCAACAAGATAGTCTTTTCGTTGATTGATCATAGACAACTTTAAGGGTAGATTCTATATCAAATTGGCAAAAAAATGCAGATCAATTACAACCATAGAAATAAATAATATAGATATTATACTAAAAAAATAAATAGCAAAGATCCAATCAGAGCAGCAAAAATCATGCTTTAAAAATTAAAAATTTTTAACATTATTAATATTCATTAACGTTGCAGATCATGATGGCACCAAAATGGCATCTAGTTTTCACTCTCCGAGCTACACGAAGCTCAGCATCTGAGCCGTTGTCAATACATTCTCCATCCATCTCTGCATCAACTTCGACTTCGACAGTACATACTCCTTCCACTGACATATATCTGAGCCTCCATCGATAGCTATATCGATAGCCTATACATCTCAGGTATATACTCCACCCATCGATCTAACTCCACCGACTTCCATGTTGCATGATTTTTGTAAGAGTAGACTTTCATTATGTCAATTATTTATTTATATTTTGTATAGTTATTGCACACTCTTATATATTCATAATATATTTTCATTGTAAGTGCAACATCCAGTAGGATATTTTGCAGTTTCACACACATGCCGCATGTGTGGAACCGCTC